>WSFP011384072.1:0-29117 GCA_009831015.1 Picea engelmannii
AGCCACATGCAACATGCATGCATCTTAGGAAATTTTTTCTATTGTGGAATGCATGATGACTTCATGTAGATTTCTCACTTTAGTTTAAACCACATATTTGACCTTTTTCTTATTATTAGCAACTTTGACTTTAGTTAACTGTTGCAAGTGGGAAAGGTTTATTTTTTACTTGAGCATGCACATGGAAATCCCAACCTAGTGCACATTACTTCTCATGTGGAGAGTCCTATATATTGTACTAATTATCAAGGATTAATACAATGTGATTAGAGTTGGTTTCTTAGTCTCTTATGTGTAAAGATTGATTCTATTTTTCTCTCTCCTCTCTCTTTTGCAATTATCTAGTGTAGTATTTCCTTCTCACAATTAGGTTTAATCCTACTCTAGGGAAGGATTCCTAAACCAGAATAAGGTTTAACCAACACAATAACACTCAGGTCAAGGTGCCAACTGCTCCAAATAACCTACAGTCTCTCATTCCCCACAACTTGTCCCACCCCAAGAAGTGTGCCCCTTCTCTACTCCATGATCATTTGGCTGCCCCACTTCCCTTTAGAGGCTTCAACAACAGGCTATACAGAAAGTCTCAAAGCCTTGTATCTATTGCAAAACAACCAGGGAATAATTTTTAGAATTTCTCTCACCCAAAGAGAATGCACAAGGGCCTAACAACTTGCTTCTTCAAAGTGCACACAGACTTGACAACCTGCTTCTTTGACTTCAATTATCCAGGCTTACTGGTTACTAAAGAGCTTCCAAATATCCTAATTACAAGTACGAGTCAGGATGTCAAGGAGGGTACAAATGGAAAGAGTCAAAAAATGAGCATGATGAGTGATGATTGGAAAATGTACAAAGTTCTTACTTTTTATATGCATGTTCCTAAATTGACATTATTCGTGTTGGGAACTACACGCCCCCCACCTAGAGGTATGTTCCTTCTTCTTAGGAACTTAGGATAGACATGAATATATCCCATAAATTAGACTTTAGGAAATATTATTATAATATTTCTTTGGCTTAAGCCCCTCTTCCTAGACCCTTAGCCCCTTTTCCCTCTAGTGGAGTTTTAGGCCCCCATACCCTTTTTTTTGGTTGGTCTGCAACAATGATGTATTTTGATTAATATCTGACTGTGATTACATATTACAATGATAGGATTGCTATCCTTTTAGTATTATGGCTCTCCAAACTAATAACCACACATGCACTTTGGCCTCAAAACATATTTACAATGGCACTCTAGCCCAAAATATTTTAGATCACCATCATATATGTACATTTATAATTGCAGTTCAACGAACTAGGGGTATAACATTCCCCTCCACTTTATTTATGCACTATCCTTGGTACAATATATACACATGTACAATCAAAATTTTCAAAAATATTCAAAAAGATGCGGGTACTATGCATGCATAGCATCTTCATGCTCCTAGGTTGTATCCTCAGGACCGCAATAGGTCCACTAGACCTTTACTAGCCCTATTGCTATATTCCAGAGAAACTTGACCTTCTGATCCAATATGCACACTGATTGTACTCGAAATTCTCCATCTTGTTGCACCTGAATCACATTCAAATCAATTATATGTTTGACATCATGTACATACTTTTTAAGAAAATACACATGGAATATATTATGAATGCACATGGATGCAAGTAGTGTAAGCATGTATGCAATGAGACCAATGCTTTCCAAGATTTTAAAGGGTCCACAATATCTCACCTCCAATTTTACACAGTTCCCCAACTTCAAGGAACTTCTCTTGGCCTTCACTTTTAAGAACACATGGTCACCCACTTTAAATTCTCTGTGATTTCTGCCTTTATTTGTGTAGATTTTCTTTCTTCCTTGGGAATCCTGTAAATTATTCTTTATCTTCACCATATTTTCTTCCATTTCCATGAGTAACTCTGGACCAAGCACTTATTTTTTTGTTGGGTTGTCCCATCTTACTAGCATACTGCACTTTCTTCCATATAATGCTTCAAATGGGATAATATTTAAATATGCATGATATCCATGGACCATTATTATAGTAAACTTCAACTAAGTGAAAATAAACTTCTCATTTTGATGGTTTATCCATCACATATATCCTTAGTATATGCTAAATCACCTTATTGACCCTCTCTCTTTTCCCATCTGTCTCTAGATGATATGTTGTGTTAAAGTTCATATTTGTCCCAAATCCTTTGAATAATCCTTTCCAAAATTTTGATATGAACTTGGGATCTCTGTCATAAACAATTTCCTTAGGCACACCATGAAGTCTGGTAATTTCCCTCATATAAATATTTGCAATGTTAGCTTCCTTGTGAGTTATCTTCACTGGAATAAAATGGTCAACTTTAGTAAACTTATCCACCACCACCAAGATGGAATCATGTTTCTTGGTTTTTTGGGAAGCCTGGTGATGAAATAAATTTTCACCATTTCTCATTTCCACTCAGGAATGGGAAATGGTTGTAGCAAACCAGCTGGATGTCTATGCTCAACGTTAACCTTATGACATTCTAGACATCTAGTGATGTAATCAACCACCTCCTTCTTCGTCCTGGGACAAAAATATTGTCTCTTTACAGTTGAAAATATCTTCTGGTATCCAAGGTGCCTAGCATAAGGCACATTGCACATCTCTTTCAACACCAAAATTTTCATCTCTTGGAAATTAGGCACATAAACTATGCCCCTATACATGAGGATTCCATCCTCTCTGTTGGCACAGGGGTAGACCCAAGGTTCAACGCTTAACAATGCACCAATAAAACCCTGACTACCAGCCCTTTCAGAAACATCTGCGACACGGGAGAGGTCTCACCTAAGGTAGAAGCAGGGGGGGTTACAGGACGCAAGTGTCTGTAACCAAGCTGGGACACAGATCTGTGATAATAACACTTCACAGGGTATTTTGTTAACACTTAGGAAGTGACATACATTAGTTCATTAACCTTATGAAAATCGTAGAACATAATCTAAGATAGATCTAGCGTAGTAATAACAGAATAGTATGCACCTTAAACACTTCGCATTTAGCACTCTGAATCAAATCTAGCTTTCTAACATAAGCAATGCATTTAAGTACACATACATATTCATTACACGTCTAATCTAAGCACTAAGAAAAATATAACATAAAACATTGCATAAAGAAAACCATAAGACACCAGATATACATGGTTCACCCCAGTGTGGGGCTATGTCCACCAACCACTGCACCTTCTTTATTATGTGCTCAAATATTACATTCATTCACTCCCGTGCACTAAGCCACAGAGTTAAGCTTCGCACTAGATAATATATCTACGCACTGAGCACCAAATCCTCCTTCAAAAAATAGGTCAGGGAACAAAGCCAACCCTCTATTGAGCACAAATCCTTAACACACATGCATTCCCTTGCACGAAAATACTTGAATTACTTTCACTTAGCTCCAAAAAATTACTAATTCTACCATACATTCTTCAAGGGCAGACCCAGGGTTCAATGCTTAACAATGCACCAAAAAAACCCTAACTATTGGCCCTTTCGGAACACCTATGACGCAAGCGAGGTCTCACCTGAGGTAGAAGCAAGGGGGGTTACAGGATGCAGGTGTCTGTAACCAAGTTGGGACACAGATCTGTGATAAAAACTCTTCGCAGGGTATTCTATTAATGCTTAGGAAGTGACATACATTAGTTCATTAAACTTATGAACATCAGAAATCATAATCTAAGATAGATCTAGCACAGTAATAACAAAATATTATGCACCTTAAACACTTATCACTTAGCACTCTGAATCAGATCTAGATTTCTAACATAAGCAATGCATTTAAGTAACACATACATATTCATTACACATCTAATCTAAGAACTAAGAAAAATATAAAAGATATAACATTGCATAAAGAAAATCATAAGACACCAGATATACGTGGTTCACCCCAGTGTGGGGCTACGTCCACCAACCGCTTCACCTTCTTTATTATGTCCTCAAATATTACATTCATGCACTCTTGTACACTAAGCCACATAGTCAAGCTTCGCACCAGACAAGAGATCTGTGCACTGAGCACCAGATCCTCCTTCCAAAACTAGGTTAGGGCAAAGAGCCAAACCTTTATTGAGCACAAAGCCTTAACACACATACATTCCATTGCACGAAGCTACTCGAATTACTTTCACTTAGCTCTGAAAAAATACTACTTCTACCATACATTCTTCTTTTATTTATACTTTTACAAACCCTTACAATAAGGCCTAATCATGGGTAAACCCCATGGGTCAACATCCCATAAACCCATTACAAAAACCCTAGAAAACCCCTTACTAGGTCCACATAGCCCACAGAATTAGGTGAGATCCGTGATCTCAGCTCTGCCTATGCGCTCCTTCTTCGAACAATGTGTTGAATTTCAAAAGTGGTCCAAACCTAACTAAGTTTTCCTCAAAACTTGGTCGATGGCCAACAGGCCCCCAACACTCACATGTGACTCATCTTGAGTCACTCAGGTCTAGACAATGCTGCTTTGAAGGCCTCGAGCTTAACTCGAGCTGCCTCGACTTGCTCCTTTACCTGAGCCTCCTACTCAACGAGCTCTTGGATCTCCTACTATATAACAGGCCCTTCCAGGCGTTGTTCTACTATTGCGACCACTTGGTCCAATTGCGAGACCTATCCATCAATCTCTTCGAACAACTTGTAGGCTTCATCCTACACAGGTTGTAGCTTCTGCGTGGCTTCCATTACCTTTACCTGGAGGGAAGTGATCTTCTATTGTATTGTGCGCTACTCCTGGGATCTCTTCATTCTTTAAACTACAGTGAGCAGCTTCATCTACACCTGTATGGAAAATGCATGTTGTTGTGCCTCCTATAACTGCGCTTCCATCTTTCTTAGCTTTGGATCCTCAACAAGATGTTCATATGTATGTGCGCTTTTATCACTCAGTTGTTTGCACTTTGAGGCGAGGTCCCTTATCCTTACTAATGTTTTCTTAGTGATTTCCTCCCTTTGGTCACGCACCTCCAGTCGATTGATTGGTACTGCTTGGGCCTCCAATTCTCTTATCCTAGCTTGAAGTTGCTAGAGGGTCTCAACGAGCTTCACTACTTGAGCCTCGAATGACTCCTGGTCCCCCTGTGCCAAGCCTGGCATAGAGTGACATTATTTACTCACTATTTCTTTGACCATGGCCCGCTCTGCAAGAAACTACTCCTTTTCTCTCTGTAGTTGGGATTTTTCCTCTTAGAGCTTCGCCTGAAGCTCTGGTTTCTCAGTTTCCTGCGCTACTACATTTTCCTATGCTGCTCTTAATTGTGCTAGGACTCCATATTTCTCTTGTTTCAAGGATTTTGTAGCCTTCTCCTTCTCTTCCTGGACTCTCTGAATTCGAGCTTCTGTCGCATCTGCAAGTCTTCTCAATTGGGCTGGTTCATCCCCCAATTCTACAATATGTGAAGAGGAAGGCGTAGTAGGTATTGCACGGACCAAATGAACAACTTGTTGTACTTCCTTCAATTCCTTTTCGATCCTTCCATATAGCTCCTCCTGCTTCTCTCCATATCTCTGCAATATGTCCTCGAAAGCATCCTCCATAGATCCGTGGACCAAATTGATGTCGTCCTCCATGAGCATGGCCTCTAACTGGGGCTTATTAGCGTGCGTCTTCTTCCTTGCTAAAGGTTTATTTGGAGAAACCTTCCTCTTCGGTGGTGTTACTGTCCCAACAAGGGGATCCTCTAGTGTAGGGGTGGTGGCTTCGCCTCCTCCTTGCCCTTCTTCTCCTTCATTTCCTCCTCCCTTCTGTTCTTCTTTGTCTTCTCCTCCTTGGAGTGAGTGAGCCATACCCGTTAACTTTAGAAGAATTTTCCTCCTCATCACTCTCTATATCCTGGACTTCTTTATGCTTTTTCTTCTTCGTCGTCCCACTGGACTATCCAACATGATCAAAATGGGTGACTATGGGGCTTCCTATGGTGTTGGTGTCGGAGAGTTATGCATTAACGACAGGTACAAGAAATTCCTCCAACCACTCCTTTGTAATTTTCTCCATGTCTTCATATGACAGCTTGTAGTACGACTGTAGTTCTTCCTGGTTCTCATCTCGATGTTCAGTGATGTAGATAAAATGAGGATCTACGTGGAACTTTTCTATTGGTTGGTACTAGTGTAGGGTGCACGGTGTCATGCATGGGAATGATTCAATGGAAACCTTTAATTGATGATAGTATGCATGAAAGATAGCGTTGGACTGCCATTGCTTCGTCATGTCGTTGGTGTACCACAGATTTGAAAATGGAGCAGCCAACGAATCCGAGGATTAGATCTCTGGGAAGGTGGCTCCTTCAGGCATTTTCCAAGAGACAAATGTGATCAAAATGATCAGCCAGTTTTAATGGAATTCATACCCCAAATCCTGGGCTTCGCGGCAATATTTCTCCATCTCATTGACCATTTAATTCACCCAGTTCATCTGCATGCTCTCCACACATTTTCCTGTGAGGTCTACCACGAACCCAGTGACCTATGTGGGCCAATGTTTTCTTATGTTCTTTCCAGCTATGAGTTGGTAAGTGAGGTGCACTGTGCCATCCTGTATAGAGGCTACCTTGTAACCTCACTTTCCTTTTTTGACTTCTCTGTAAGCTTCCTTTATGCGTTGTGTCAAGGAACGGTCTAAAGCCTTCCCTAGATAAAACTACTGAGGGTCAGGTCCCTTCACGCTTAAGCCTGTGGTCCAGTGGCTCAACGCTAAATCTACGATAATCCTTTTGTCGAGCCACAAGTATCCGCCATCATAGAACGACAGGAGGAGTTTAACGCAGGCGTTAACCTCCTGGTAGAGGCCAAAATGGTGAATCTTCATCACATTCAGCACGGTGGACTTCGCCATCCCATTAATCCATGGCTGGGAGATGAGGATAGGACTCTTCCCATTTGACTTCGTCAAGTAGCAGTGGGGTGCCAACATAGCATAGTTCTTTCGGTCTCCTAGATTGAAGTTGTTGTTCTTTAATAGCGGGATTTGTCCTAACTGACTCTCGACTACACGTATACCTTTCGTAATGTATGTAGTGAACACGAGGTACTCAAAATATCAGGGAATGCTATCGTGGTTAACAAAACCAGCCAAAGGTGGGATATACTCGGGTAGGATTAACGGGATATGCTTCGCAATAGCCAGATCATCGTGGTTCTTACTTCGCTTCTTAGTCACGGGGTTAACACGGCCATAGCGACGTCCAGTCAAAGGGGAAGCTTGCAGTCCCCTACTTGATGATGCATGGACACCTTCAGATATCAGTCTGTCGGCCATTATCTTCTTGAGGAATTCCTCGACAGACTTCTCTAATTCACTAGGTTCAGCCGACGTTCTCACTTTTAAACAAACAGGTCGGGGTAAACAAACAGATAGTTGGGGTAGACAAATGAATGATGAGGTCTAGCTTCAGATAACATAGCTTGAGACTTGGATAATCCTCTATTTATCTCAATCAATCACGAGTAGAAAAAAGTGGTCCCGACACAGCGTCCGACGAGTTAAATAAGCGGGGCATCATAATGAATTATTCCAATAGCTAGGAATGCTTCCATCAATTTGAATCTGTCCGTTATGGCGCAGTATCATCATCCAAAAGTGGTCCATCATCCCATTAATTCATTTTATAACCATATCAGAGCGTCATTCTAACGGTCGGGGAGCCTCCAACGATCATATAACTTCGCTAGCGTGAAGTCCCATTTTGTGCGATCCTGCTGTTCCAGCGAGGTTCAAATCCCATGAACCTGCGAGGTTCTTGTCTGTGAAGTCTTCCATCTGGGTTATGTAGCTGCTTGTATCTTTTCTAACTTAGATTTATTTTTATTGAGCTTCCTTGCCTTCTTTCCTATGATCTAAGTCTCTCTATCTGTTTCTGGAATCCTCTTTCCATTTTTATTCTTATCTTCCCCTAGCGTAGTGACTTCGCACTACTTAGGTGCCCTCGAAGGGTCTGAAGTTAATATCCCCTTTCTTAACACTTCCTGGTTGGATATATATTTTTCTTAAATAGATAGGTCCTTCAAACCTTCTTGCACTCTTTCAACCTTGATAGCTAATTTTATTACTTTCTGTTCCTCCTGCGTTGTTACTTCGTTCTGTTGCTTCGACTTATCCTCTCGTTCTTCTATTAGTCGATCTATTTTTCTAGATATGAAATCAATTAGTTCTTTCTTTTTCTTTTTTGTAGCTTCTTCCTCTACTTTCCTTCTGATATGATCCTTCTCAATCCAAGTCTTACCTAACAAAAGTGGGAAGGGGGTGATGTCCCCAATAAACTTAATGACTTCAAATTCCTCTTCAATCGATGTTCCATGAACGATAATAGGTGTATTAGTAACTCTTCCACATAGGTTATCATCTTTCCCTTAAAAAATCCTATCCTTCCCAATACATAGGTTATCATCTTTCCCTTAAAAAATCCTATCCTTCCCAATGAAGGTATCACAGTAGGCTTTCCCAAAATTTTCCAAGTTCCTTCTGTCATAATATTCACTTGTGTTTCCTCATCCAATACATAGTGTATGTCAAAGTGTTCTATTCCTGCACTTATGCGTTGTTTTTCTTTCATGATCTCTGGTAAAATAACATCTTTGTGAACATCCATTGTTTCTTCCAACTGTAATAATGCAGTTTGAGCTTCCAATGATTCTTTATCTTTATTACTTTCTAACATTCCCTTGGTCTCTTGACTTCCTTCATAGTTTTCTTGTCTTATGTTCATCCTTTCAACTTTAGCAATCATCCTTGGACAATCCTCAACTTCATGACCAATAATATTACAACAAAGACAAATAGGATATGCGCCAAGGAATTCCTTAGCAAGGTGTCCTAGTCTTTTGCAATTACAGAACAATGTCAATCCTCTTTTTCTTTTAAACGTTCCCCAACATTTTTTGTACTGCGTACTAGGATCATATTGTTGGATCTGCAATCTACAAAAAACAATTCTAGGTTCCTGCATCCACTTATTAGTCCAAAAACTCTTCCTATACATAGGAATAACACATCTTTCTTTATTTCCATTAAATTTTCTCAGATCAACTCTTTCTTCCCACTCCACCCTAGCCTTCAGACTAGGAAAAAATTGATTAAACATACTTAAATTCATGCTTTTGAAACAATTTTTTTCACTTATCTTTCTCTTGTTAAAGCACAAAGCTTTATCTGTTTTAAGATATTACCTCTTTTCTTTAGATCATATATATTTCTTATCACAAAGCTTCACAATTCAAGTAGATTACTATGCACTTCAGCAGCAGATCTATGCACAAAGATTCTCTTTTCTTTACTTCAGTTCCCAACAATCAAAGTTTCAGGTCCCGATAACAGAACATTTTTTTGGCACATGGGCGGACCCAGGGTTCAACGCTTAAAAACGCACCAACAAAACCCCGACTACCGACCCTTTCGACAACACCTACGATGTAGGCAAGGTCTCACCCAAGGTAGAAGCAGGGGGGGTTATAGGACGCAGGTGTCTGTAACCAAGCTGGGACACAGATCTGTGATAATAACACTTCGCAGGGTATTCTGTTAATGCTTAGGAAGAGACATACATTAGTTCATTAACCTTATGAACATCACATAACATAATCTAAGATAGATCTAGCGTAGCAATAACAAAAGATTATGCACCTTAAACACTTATCACTTAGCACTCTGAATCGGATCTAGATTTCTAACATAAGCAATGCATTTAAGTAACACATACATATTCATTACACATCTAATCTAAGCACTAAGAAAAATATAACAGATATAACATTTGACAAATAAAATCATAAGACACCAGACATACGTGGTTCACCCCAGTGTGGGGCTATGTCCATTATTATGTGCTCAAATCTTACATTCATTCATTCCTGTGCACTAATCCACAAAGTCAAGCTCTGCAGCAGACAAGAGATATGTGCACTGAGCACTAGATCCTCCTTCCAAAACAAGGTCAGAGAATAGAGCCAACACTCTATTGAGCACAAAGCCTTAACACACATACATTCCCTTGCATGAAGCTACTCAAATTACTTGCATTTAGCTCTGAAAAAATACTACTTCTACCATACATTCTTATTTTATTTATACTTTTACAAACCCTTACAATAAGGCCTAATCACGGGTAAACCCCATGGGCCAACATCCCATAAACCCATTACAAAAACCCTAGAAAACCCCTTACTAGGTCCACATAGCCTGCAAAATTGGGTGAGATCTGTGATCTCTGCTCCGCCTAGGTGCTCCTTCTTCAAATAATGTGTTGAAGTTCAAAAGTGGTCCAAACCTGACCAAGGTTTCCTCAAAACTTAGTCGAGGGCCAACACTCCCCAAGCAGAGGAAGCCAAGTTCTGTGTATGACAACTGGCTCCGTCTGCGAATCGTAGGTAGACCGAAGACTCTGTTGACATCTGCCAACCAAAAGGGAAAAATCGATAAGCAAGCCGAAGACAAAAAGAAAAAAGATGTATATACAATAAATTTAAATTAGTATACAAAGGGTTTCACTTAATCCCAGGGCTCAAGTGTAATACCTTTTCAAGTAGAGCCCATTTTTGGGCTCGGCCAATTTCTTCCCTTCATAATCTTCCAATTCGTAGGCTCCTTTTTCTAGAACACATCGCACAATATAAGGACCATGCCACATGGGTTTAAAATTTCCTGCCCCTAGAGGTTCTTTGGCTTGGTCATACAAGAGAACCAAGTCACCCTCGGTATACAACTGGGGGCAGACAGACTTGTCATACTGAACCTTGACACATTTTTTTTTGCCTTGATAGCCGTAAAGGTGTCTCGACGCTGCTCGTCAAGACTCTCTAGGTGCCCCAGGCGTCGCTCTAAATCTGAAGTGTCAGGTACGAGCTTGACTGCCAATTTGAGAGAAGGGATTTCGCATTCAATGGTAAGTATCGAATCCACACTGTGCACTAACTGAAAAGGGGAAAAACCGGTGGCAGTCTTAACCGAGGTTCGGTATGCCCAAAGCGCAGAATACAGCATGATGTGCCAATTGGAATTACTTCGACTGACAGTTTTTTGCAAGATGGTCTTGAGAGACTTTTTGATGGCCTCTACGTGCCCATTTTTCTAGGGGTAATAAGGAGATGAGTGACCATGTTTAAGCCCCAGCTTAGATGCTAGTTCTACCATCATTTCATTCTGAAAATGACTTCCATGATCAGTGATAATCTCACTTGGGATACTAAACCGGGCGATGATTTGGTTGAACACAAAGAAGGTTGCAGTCTTCCCATCAAATTTTACAGTAGGCATGGCTTTAGCCCACTTGGTAAAGTAGTTGAAAGCCATGATGATGTGTTGATGCCCCCCAATCGAAGTTGGGTTGCAATCGATGCAATCTACCCCCCACTTGGTGAAGGGACTGACGGTAATGACTGGGTGAAGAGGGGTTGGGTGCGAGCGCATTTTCCAAGTGAACACCTGGTAGGGGTGACACTTCTTAATCGCTTCAATGCAATATTTAAAGATGGTGAGCCAGAAGTAACCGGCTCGTAGGATTTTTTGGACTGTCACAAGCTCGGATAGGTGACCACCACAAGCCCCTTTATGGCAGTCATTTAGGACTAACTCGGCTTCCTCGTGAGTTAAGCAACGACGTAAGATACTATCTATTTCTTGACGATACAAAGTGTCGTCGATGATGGTATACTTTTTGGCTTGGTATCTAACTCGCCGTCGATTATCTCGCGAGAGATGCTGAGTGAACTTCAAGATTTGAAGATATAAAACAATGTCTCCAAACCAAGGGTTAGACGACGAGACAAGGAAAATGTGTTTGTCTGCAAATGAATCGACATGGATAACATCCTCGTCTAATCATGGAAAATTGGATATTAACTCTACAAAAACTAGTGACTTATTGGACTTGGTTGAAGAAAAGTTGAGATCAAATTCTTCTAATATGACAATCCATTTATTATATTTCCCACCTATGATACACCTAGTGAGAACATATTGAAATGGATTAACATCAGCGACTACAGTAGTTTTTCAAAGCAATATATAGTTTCATAAACGTTGGACTGCGTGAACGACAACCAAAGCTAGTTTTTTGACGTGAGAGTAATTAAGATCAGGACCGACTAAATTTCGACTGAGATAGTAGATGATGTGCTCATGGAGCTCATCATCCTCTTGAACTAGAACCATACCAATCGTCTCTTCGAAAGAGGCAATATATAATAAGTAATCTCTATTGTAATCAGGATATTTCAGAAGAGGAGTCGATACCAAGGCTTTCTTTAAGGCATCGAAAGACTCCTGGGCTCACTCATCCCAGATAAATGGGGTGTGTTTCTTTAGTAGGCGCATGAAACCCTTAGTGATATTGGCATAATTCACTATAAACCAACGCAGTATTTCCTCAACCTTAAGAGGATCTACCATGATACCAGTCTCGGAAACTAAAAATCCTAAGAGACGGCCAGACCTAACACAAAAGATGCATTTGTGAGGGTTTAACCGGATTCTATAGTAATGACATCTTTCAAAAACCAGCCGAAGGTGTGTGACATGATCCACTCTCTTGCGAGAGTGAGCAGCAAGATCATCGAGGTAAGCTTCAAATCTATGCTTGAGATCGTGAAAATATAAAGTCATGGTGCATTGGAAGGTTGCTCTGGCATTTTTCAGGCTGAAAGGCATTTTCCGGTATGCAAAATTAACCCAAGGAAATATAAATGTCGTCTTGTGTTGGATATTAGGTTTGATCTGGATTTGGTTGTATCCTAAAAATCCATCCATAAAGGAAAATATTTTGCTTCTCGCACACTCATCGAGAATCTGATCAATGAAAGGCGTGGGGAAGTTATCTTTAGGAAAAGCTTTGTTCAAGTCACGAAATTCCATACACACACAGATGGTTCCTTGCTTTTTATTCACAGGAACGGGGTTGGATACCCATTCGGTCAATGGAACCGGGTAGATGAAGTCAACATTAAGTAGCTTCTCCACCTCTTCCTTAATAGTGGTGGCCTTCCTAGGATTAACATCTCTAAGACATTTTCGAATAGGTTTAACATCCGGATGAGTTATAATTTCATGTTCGACAATACGAGGGTTGATCCCTGGCATCTCTTCATATGACCAAGAAAATACATCTCCAAATTCTTTGAAGAGGTTGGTGTAGATCAAAATCTCTTCTGGAGAACAATCTGCACCTATGTTTACGTTCTCAATTTTGCCAGGGGTACGAGAGATGTTGATCGAGATGGTAGGAGAAATACTTTCCATATTTCCTTCGGCATAAATACTGTGTGTATCAAGTGGAACTACGACATGAATGACTATCTCACTCAAGGTAGACCGAAAATCATCTTGCTCAATTCTTTCAAGACTTGGGAGAAAATAAGATCGATGATGCATATCGTCCCAAGGTCTCTCGGAAACATTCATGGCTTCAAGGATGGCTTCATCTGAAGGAAAAGTCTCATATAAGAAATCATGTGAACCATATAACGAAGTGGCCCATGCGGGCCTAAGAAAGGGATCCTCCTCGTCCATCTGCGAGGTAACAGGATCGGGATCAATGAAAGAATCAAGGATAGATTGATACACAATCTATGTTTCTGATAGTGGCATAGCCATGCCATCATGTGACTAACTTTCAATCGACGAAGTCAAAGAAGGTAGGATCCAGGGATCACTAAAATAGGAAGTGAGGAAAGGAATGGACCTCTATGTTGAAGCATGCCTACTAGACATGGTGTAAATGTGGTGAATCGATGTTGAGAAGTCGAAAGTACCCATGAGGGAAGAATACATTCTGACACCGATATTCTCAGTTGCCGGCTGAGAATTGTCGATCACAGGGATCGATGGTCCAACATATGCATTAGGACTAGAGTACGCAAAGGATAATTGGTTGATCGTCATGATATCCCCCTGATGAGGAAAACAAAGTACACGAAAAATGGACGATACAACAACGACCATAGCATAGGTCCAATTGCGACCTAGTAACAAGTTATAATCGAGAGGTGCATCAACTACCTCTACTTCCACCTCTACCGTCTTCCCACCTAACTGGACCGGAAAGGCAGGGAGAATACCATGAGGGTGGAAGGAATTTCTGTCAAATGCAGTCAACATGTTTGATGACTTGGAAAGGGTCAGAGAACCGATAGCTTTCCAACAGACCAAGGACATCACGCAAGTGGTAGTACCTTCATCAATGACCGCTCATTTGATAGTATACTTGGAATACTCCACGTGGATTTGAAAATCCACATGGTAGGGTAAGCGAGGCTTCACGTTCGTGACATCAAACTTGATGACTTTCGAGCCAATAGGATCTAGAGCTCCTAAGGCAGAGAGTAAGGCATTCCTCTGTGATGGACACGTCTGGAGTACCTCCAAAGCTGACATCACACAAGGGGTTTGGCCTAGATATTCAACAATAGAGTAGTTCTGGGCGGCTCTAGCATTAGAGTTGTGGGTAGAGCACTTGAGTACTCCTTTCAGAATACGAGGTGGTGGCTCTGGTTTCTCGATCTGTAAGTTCATCTCTGGGGGTGGAGGAGGAGCTTCTATGCTGGTACTAGATTTTGAAGAGCTATAATCTCGAGAGCAGGTGGCTATATCAATTTTTGTGTCGACCATATTGATGCAAACATGATCTCCATCTTGTGATGGTGGGTTTTGACTTCCACCAGATGCATTTCTAGCGCTCGAAGAACTCAAGGCTAAGTGTTGGTTTTGTGGGAATGGATTTGTCAGCACAACGAGTGGTAGATTTAAAAGCCTCATAGCCTCCGCAAGTTTGGGGCACAAGTGGGTAAGGTGGTCATCGGTACAAAGTTTACAAGGAAACTTCACCTTACGCTTCTCTTTCCTGCCCTCTCCAACATTATCATTCCGTTTCCCATTATTATCTTTGTCCTTGGGTTTATTATTATTATTCTTCCCACCCTTACGATTATTTCGACCTTTCCTTTTATTCCCATCTGGTTGTTGTTCACCGTTTGGGTTTTTCAACGATTGCATGGAATGTACATCCACTAACTGGATGGGTTTCGAGGATCCAGATGAAGCTGGTCCTCTGGAAGAATTCGTTTCAGAGTTTGTGGATCTTACATTGGTAGACCCTACAATGCCATCGGCATGAGGTCCGAGAGTTTGTCTAGGATCGTGATTTTTCCGCGGTGCATCTAGAAGAAGGTGGTATAACATCCCAGACTGAGCATATATCAAATCAAATTGTTGGTCTCTAAGGATGGCTTCTTCCTCACTGAAGAACCCAAAAGTAGCAACATCATTTGAAATAGGAGCATGTAAATACTTTAGGAACCATTCTAGAAGAAAGGTCAAGGGTATAGGAGTCTTAACCAACCGCCTTCGCCTATGCCATTCCTGGATATTGTCTGAGATGTGAGTGTCGGTACCCTGGTGTAAAGTTGACAAAAGTTCAAGGCCATCATCATAACGAATGGGCAGTTGAAAGTGATTGAGAAAGGCTAGCATCAACTGATGGAATGACCCATATGTCCCCCTAGGTAGCTCAATGTACCATTGTGATGCCACTCCAATGAGAGTGTGCTGAAACAATCGTAACCTAATAGAATTATGGTTCAAAGAATTTGATGAGTACCAAAGGTGAAAAGTAGTGACGTGATCACCAGGGTCTTCGCCATTCTTACCTTCAAACTTTGGAATGTCTGATGGAAGTTTGGTAGGGACAGGGGGCCATGTGGGGTCATGACTCACCGGTTCATTCATTAGTTTAGAAAAATCTGGCAGATTAAGCATGGCCAGAAAGAGAATACGGGGTTGTGACACCTGACCCCATCCTCCCGTGAAAGACTGTGCATTAGGAACTATGTTCCATCCAAGATTCTGGTGAGGACCAAAACCTTGTCCAAAATTATAAGACCCTCCTCTAGGACGATTTGTAAAAGATGGATTGGGCATCATTCCAACAGGAATGTTCTGATAAGGGTTATCAAAATTTCCCCCGGTTGGATTAGATCCAAGCTGGGGGTTGTTAAAACTGCCCCCAACTAGATTAGATCCAAGTTGGGGAGTGCCCAAAGTGTAGGACTGACCTCCTCTAGGTGGTAACATGGAGGATTGAAGTGGATTCATCATGCCAAAAGTATTGGTCGGAATTGGCACCGAGGGGATAGGGATATAGGGTGGAACTTGTCCGCCAACTGGGTTGTTCCATCCAACCGTAGAAGGATTAGACCCAGGGTTAAGAATAGTGACACTCCCTACATTAGGATTCACTTGGGGAATATGAGAACCACCAAACGGGGAAGGAGTGTAAGGAGGTGTAGTACCCCCAAGTCCAAGGCTAGCGTTATGGCCAGCAACTAGGATGGCAGTTGAGAACTACGAGGTGAAGTTAGGCATACCATAAGAAAATAGACTAGAATCCATGGGGATGGTCTGAACATTGTAACTTGACGAGTGGCCAAAACCCCCAAAAGGGTTCGAGGAAAAAGATGAAGCATTAACTATAGGCAGAGCCATAGTACCGGTGTAAGCCTCTGACACTGCAACTGTAGCGGTTGCAGGTGTCGAAGGAGTGCCATTAATTATAGTGGGATTGGGAGTTGAATAACTCCCAGTGTTCTGAAGACTAGACTCGGTACTCATCCTTGCGGGATCACAAGTCTAAAAAGTGGATGTGTGTGTACTACTAATAATAACTCTACGCCTTATAGAAGGCAAGGACTCGAAAACCGGTGGTAACTGTAACAACCGATGGGACCTATGAGGAAGATGGTCCAACTCCATGATGACTTATGACTCTTCCACAAATAAAAATATATCCTATGGCCAACTAGTAGTCAAAGAGAATACCAAAAAGTCAAACGACCAATATGCATGCAAATGGGCTAAAGTGGTTGAGTGGCCTCCCTCGTAAAAGAAGGTATGTCTCATCCAGGAGGGACTTGAGACTCCCCTCTAAAGTTTGGAGGTAACACAATCAGTTATAAGGGCCCTCGTGGGCTTAACAACCAGTCGGTCAGATCCCCCTGGAGAGGTAATCCTCCATAAAGGTTGTGTGATGTCCGACCCTTATCTAACTCAGGGTACAAGAAAAATAACCCTTGCAAGTAACCTATGAGATACCTAAGTCAAGCAACTAATAAACCATTGTATAACCGATGCACAGGCGAGCAGTCGTAAGTTTGGATCACCATATGGGCAGGGTAGCAAAGCCCGAAACCTTGAAAGAACCGCCTCTCACAGAGGTATGGGCACTAGCAAGATCCCCAAATACGAATAAATCCAAAGAAATATCTCTGACGCTAGGTGAGTATCTGGGGGTTATCCCTTCAACTAACTTCGCACGACCTCGCGATTAACTTCGGTGTGAGCGGAAACTTCTGATCTTACCGATTACACAATGGACTTCTCAACTCCCTGTCTCAGACACATATGTTGATTTAATTGCCTTGGAGAATTTTACTCACAAAATCCTGTTCCAAGGAACTAAATCCTAAGCTAGTTTGTGCACCCTAAAAATAAAATCATGACTAATCAATTTTAGTTTAAAGCGTAAATTTTATTGGTCATGGTTACTCAAAAAGGTATGGAAGTGAAAATCATGGTGTTATGACTCTGCCAGAAAATAAATATGGATATAATGCAAAGTCTATCTTTAACTTTTCAATGAATGATATGCTAATAAAAACAATGCAGTCTTCAATTTCAAATCTGCAATTCAGAAGTAAAATACAATCTTTCGCTAAATGTTCTAAGCTAATGATAAAAATTCAAAGGAAAAAATGCTAACCAATGCAAAATACCTATTTTTTTGTATTTTCAATATTCTAAAAAGAAAATGCATGGATTGATAAGCAACTTGACATATGAATTCTACTGTGTATAAAAGAAGTAACTCAAGTAGAATACCAGGCAACCAAGCAAACAACCCAGAAGCCAAGGACAAATTAAAAATAGAAAACAAAGAGAAAGACTACGCCCAAAAGTTCAACTCCAAACAGGCTTCTTGTCATCCCAAATAATCTCAACAGACACTACAGAGACCTAAGAAGGATCAACAATCTTTGAATCCTACCCAACAGTCACTCAACCAAGCAAACAAGCAAGGGGAAGTGGTATACGCGACTGTTCAGGAGAACAAAGTGTATATACGCTTCTCGCAGTGAGACAACAAGCGTGTATACATGTCCGTTAAGGAAAAAAAGGCACATATTCTTTAAAACAAGGCCAGACCAGGGTAAAAGGATGAAAACTGAGACTCGGAGTGAACAGGATCTGTCAAGCAGTGATACGACAAGAAACACAAAGGAAAAAAATCAATGTAAGAAGAAAAAGTACTTCAACCCTTAGAAGGAAGATCTCTCCCCAGTGGAGTCGTCATTTCTGTTACAAGGGAAAAACTCTCTATGGCCAAGGATAAACCACAACAAACAGGTATGACTGCAGAAAATAACTCAATTCCAACATATGCTATATAGACTAATGTGCAATACAAAAAAGAGGCCTACCTCAATCCAACATTTGATGATGTTCCACCGTTGAGCACTTTGACCCAAATCTTTATACCTGCAAGAAGTTCTCAACAAACAAGCAAAGCAAGTAGATAGGGATGATATAAAAGGGATTAGCACATCAGATATCACAATCCATTAATAAACTGATATGGATTATTTTCGGCACGAAATGAGAGCAGAGATATAATAAAGAAATGCACAGAGATATTGCAGATATTCAATAATATAACATAAATGTATCAGAGATGCAACCATAAACACAGATATACAGTAATACACGATTTCTATTAATTAGAGAAATGTATAGAGACTGTAAAAATATAGAGTGAAAGACTCGTTAGAATGGTGGCAACTTATCTTTGAGAAGAGATGTGACGGCTACTCGCATTCGCAAGAAGATGATTACAATGAGGCTATGAAGGCCCTTTTGGGTAAGTTGGTGCATCAACTTCTCGGGGTCGTAACTTTTGCATACGATCTTCGTTTTAGGCGTATGATAGCTCGTTGGAAAGATCTATCCGAGGCCTACAAATCTCAAGACAAAATAGCATCGTGGTTGTTATTTTGTGAGTGAAACATACCCAAAAAAACATTGTTTAGGGCCTCAAAATGGCCCCGGAAGTTTAGGACCCGAAAAAACTGCTAAAAATAGTAAATTACCAAAATTGCCAGAAACATGTTTTGGGCCAGTTGGAGAAGGTGGGTGGCCACCGATATCCACCTGGATCATAAACATTACAAACACTCCCATGGATAATAGTCATATATTTGCAAGATACCAATAGGACAAGAAAGGAGTATTTCTATTAATAATTGATTAGCATAAGTGTCAACATTACAGACTTCTGTGTCGGCACGGTTCGAAACCAAGAAACCAAGTTCCTTCCAACTGGGTCTCCACCACTCAATCCTACACCAAAGGCAAGCTCATGAGAAAGAGGCAAAGAGGTCCTCTCAACAATAAGGGAAGATCTTGGGGGTTGAACACTGTGTTCAGAATTGAGGGACAAAGGGATGCAAACTCAATATGAAGTAATTTCTCCAGAGTAACTTTTCTCTCAAAGTTGAATGCTTTCTCCTCTTTTCCATAGTTCGAAATTATGCTCTTATAGCCTCTAGAATGCAACTGAAGGGCCGAGTCAGAATGTTTCTAGTATATGGAAGGCCAAGGATCAGAGATCTTTTGTCGTGATATGGAAACCCGACCTCATTTTGTATTTTCTAGCACAAATCCCAATATATGCTAGCTGTAATGGAGCAACAGGCATATACACATCTTGCATAGCAGTTAGGGAGCATATATGTGGAAAAATGTATATTTTTAGCTCTGGATTCATCAAAAAGTGATGAAAAGTCTGCATAGGGAAATGAAAAAAGGCCCTCTGTGAAAGATAGCAATAGGGAGGAAAATCTTGCTATAATAGTATGTGGTATTGCTTGGTATATTTCTAGCATGCCATAAAAATGAGAGAATGGAACGGATTACCACAACGAGTTGAGGTCGATTGGAAGGTACCAGGGCACAGTAATTAGGGTTGAATAAATTATGTTTAGGAATGAGTAATACAACTAGGGTTTTAGTGAAGCACCTGAATTAGTTGGTGAAGGGATACCAAAATACCAATATGCAACCTGTGAATTAGCTAGATAATAGTACACTCATAGTCTGCGCGAGGTCGAGGAGGTTGATAGATTTGCCAATGAAATCTAACACCATGGAAACCATAGAATAGGGAATAAATAGATAGACAAAGCATGTGGCATAGGGGGTGCAAGAGAAAATGCTCGGAGTTAAACTACTCTGATACCACTGTGAAGCCAAGATGGCAGAAAAGATAACTCCACACTTGATTTCATTGACATTAATATAATAGGTGTATATATACTAAAACAAATGGTTGTTGGTCTTCCCAATTGGTGAATGTTTCTATCTTTATCACCTATGACACTTCTTATTTACATTACTATTACAATTAATGCAATTTCAAAGGAAGGATTATGTGTCTGACACATAAATTAGTGTTATTCTATTAAATTATTAGTTTTATCCCCATATCAAATAAACCATAATTCATTAATTTAGATATCACTTAGGATGATACCAATAAACATGCCCATTACTTTGTAGTAAAATAAATTAATACAAATTATCTCCTCTAATCTTGATTCCCTCTTGTCCACTACATTGCACTCCCCTCCTATTCTTTACACATCCAACTATTTATGTTCAACTAGATACATTGGAATGAAAGCACGTCATGATGTTGTTACACATCCAAGTATTTATGTTCAACTAGATACATTGAGATGAAATCACATCATGATGTTGTTGTTGTAATAGCTAGTTTCTATTAAATATAATAACTATGAGACTTTGTTCTAAAATTACTATATCAATTACATAGAAATACCCCTCTAATTATCATTTTTTGTGACCAAAGTTTCTCTTCATATGTTGAGGTTATGTGTGTGCATTTTCAATACTCATGTAAAATTATGTATATACTGTATTCCATGGATTTTATGTACTTACCTTGTAAAAAAAATTCAAACTTAGGGAAATTAATGAAACTCATAAAATTTCACTTATTTCGCAGAGGTTTCCTAGATCTTAACCCTATGAATTTGCAGTCTTAGGGATGTTAAGAAATACAAATAAAATAACATAAACAAAAAAAAATATTTCACCTCTTAATAACCCCAATCCACCTGGCAATTCAAGAGAAAAGATACCAAAGTGTGCCAACAAGTTTCATCCCTCTAAGGAAATCTTCTCATGATGCATAAAACATAAATGAAATTCACTTTATGGAAGTTAAAAGTACAATAGAAAATGTGCCCTATATTCTTCAATATTAATGGCAAATCACTTAACATTTTTAGCTTTGTGTGAGATCAACAAGACATACAAGTGCTGGAAATTACCAAACCATGAAGAAATATAGATTTGGACATCTAAAACTTCATATATATATACCATAGTCTTATGCCAAGGCTAGTACAATCCTCTAACTCTCCAAAATTGTAGCTAAGGAAAACCTAGAAAACCCTCGTTCATAACAAGGAGCTCCAACAAGCTAGTATTACACAAGCATATCCTCTAAGGAAAAACCTCTTGTTTTCTTCTTCACTTCAATAAGTATAATCTAGGGTCCCATCACATAGCACTAATCTCCAATTATCCAAGGGATGAAACCCTATCCCTAGTATTCAAGATGCTCCAAAATCTCACCCTAGTGCCTCTAAGACAAGAGAGAAGAAAAAACAAATGAATATGAAAGAGAGAGATACAAAGACTAATGCGCTGCTTTTAGTCACATCTCTAACACAAGATAATGAAAAAATGTGAGAATTATAAGATCATAAACTCCAACATCTTATTCACAGTAGTAAACCCTAGTATCTCAGAATAGCAAGCTCCCAACAAAGACTTCATCTTTCCCTTTCATAACTTCTCCTAGGATTTACTCATGAACCATAGAGTCTCGATCTAAGAATACAAGTATAAATAGAAGACTACAATGATCATGACCTAGAGAGAGAAAGACTAGCGTGATCCTCTTAGTCACATATCTAACACAAGATAATGAAGAACAATGAGAATAATGAAAAGAACATATCCTTCCTCTATATATATGAGAAGTAAGGGAGGCCAAGAATGCATTTGTTGGCCTAAACCCTTACAAGAAACCTACAAAACCACATGTGAATCATTACATGTAGGGTACACTTGTCAAGATCAAAGGTGATGCCATCCACAAGCAAGGCTCCAATGCAAGGGTGCTCCATGATATGTGTCCAATGATCCTCCTCCAATCCTTTAGTGACTACAAGAATCCTCTAATCCATGTACTCCATTGGGTCCAATCCATCTCCATGAACATTATCACATCCCAGGCATCGTGAAGTCAACTCTATGCATCCATGCAAGCATCCAATCTACCTCATGTTTTTATAGGGTTCAACATCCTCCTCCTAAATTCCAAATTCTCATCCTCCAATGTAGGTCATTCTCTATGAAATAAATCTCCTCCATGTGACCAGCATGTAAAATGTCACCAACTTGTCTAAATATCTCCAACTCCCTAAGGAATTATTTCATGCAAGCACCCAGTTGAGTTTAAGAAACCACTAAGTCATTTCCAATGTGTAAATCCTTCATGGACCATCCAAGGGATAATCATACACCATGTAATACAAATCTCATGAAGCAACCCCAAACATGGGGTAAACACTTTTAGAGTAACCTCAAAATCTATCAGTCCCTATTTATGAGGAAAGTGTTTTCACCAACACCTATCAAATATTTCTATATTGCCACCAAACCTACCATCTACAAATTTGTAACTACTATAATATTGGAATCAAATATTCTTTCCTGAAAATGAACCGTCACCCATCCATCATAGGATGTTATCACAACTTATTGAACCTCCAAATAATTTTAACCACTTGTGAATTTGAAGGAACATAACCTTAGATCATAAGCAACCTATCAAACTCCAACATCCCTCAAGTCAACATCGTGGGAAAAAATCAATGGACACCACATCATGAGTTGTTTAAGATGTCCTACAAAGATAATCATATATCCATACAATACCAAGATAAGTGGATCACATCTATCAAAGTCACAAAGATAAAATATACACAAATCAATTCATTAATCTTGAAACACCAAGATTGTGGCATAGGTAACAACCCATGCAAGGATATCATTAACCTGTGAACATGAGAATCCCTCTGATGCAACTCAAATCCTCTAGCAACTAAAACAACCTGAACTAGGTCAACTCTCTCATCCTCAGAGAATCCTGAAACATGAGTAAAATCATTGTCAACTCCTTCTATTTGAGATAATCCATCAACCATGTCCCTATACCCTACAATACTCCCATTATTTGTAATCCTAAAATCAATCTTGGCATCATCCTTCATCTAGGGATCATAACTATCCTCCTCAAGCCAACTAGAAACCTCATGTATGGAAGAAACCAATGCAATATGATGGTCATATCTCATAGGAGGTATACTTGTTTGTTTATGTTATTAGTAGCATCGGACAGGTACTTCCACATTGGCATGTGTCTAGCATGTGGAAGTCATCGACATCCTTCTATCCTTTATTTTACTTTAGTTAAAAGGAATTAATTAAAGTAAAAGTGTTTTTATTAGTTAATTGAGTTATTTAAGGAACGTGTTAAAAGTAATTAGCATGTAATCTAAGCATGTGAATCTCAAGTGATTATGAGAAGTAATCTCATTTGTTAATCACTTTGGAGATTAGAAATAGATTATAACTCATGATTATAAAATCAAGGCTAGGGTGAAGGAGGAAGACACTTTGGTGAGAGATCAAAGTCGATAATTTTGGTGAGAGACCAAGGTCGAGGATAGAAAATAAGGATTTTTTCTAGTGTGAGGGGTGTAGAAGAAAAGAAGGAATTTTTCTTACACAAGAGTGAGGAGATCTCACTGGTTGGGTGAAGAGATTTTTTCCAAGTGTTGTTGTGGAGAGGGTTTTATCATGAGGGACTATGATTCAAGATCTTAGATAGGTGGAGAAGTACTTTCATCTAGAGATCATACAGGTCAAGGAGAAGAGAGAGCATAGGTAGCCACATGTGGGTTTCAGCTGATAGAAATCAAGTGTAGTGTCGTACAAAAGTTTTTGTACATGTACATGGGTTACAATGGAGAGAGTTGCGTAAGTACGTAGGTTTGCTGAAGGAAAGGTGTGTACACCACGAAAAATGTATTGGTACAAGGATGTACGACAACATGTAGTGGGCCATTTTCCCTGTTACAGGAGCCCTGATTTGACCTTAATAAAATCATCTTGGAACTGGTTTCCACTCTGAGGTTTTTGTAGGGGTTTATACCCAAAAATATTGGTGTCTTGAGTGTGAGATTTTGGTTTCCTAGTTTATTCTTTCATTTCATGTTTAGTTGATTACTCAATTGTGTTTTTAGTAGACAAAGTGATTTTATTTTGAGCTAATTGTCGGGTGTTGGGTTGAAGTGGTAAAATCAACATTGCCTTCACTGAAGATTTGAGTGCTAGTAAAATTCTCACAAGTATCCATAAAACTAGAAGGTTCATACAACCTCTCACTAGAATGTACAAGTACCACTAGATCAACAAGTAACCTATAAAGGCCGCCCTCTCTCACCCCTCTAGAAAAGTCCTCAAATTAGATAGACTACAATCACTAGTAGTGTACTATTGACCCTCAAATGAAACTCTCCACAATACATTTTTCATACAAGAAAATGAAAGAATATTTTTCTTCATACCAAGAATAAATAGAACATCGCTCGAAGACATTTTTAAGGAAATGGAGCTGAATCCTCTCATAGGATAAGTAGTGTCATCACAAAGCTCCACACACATGCCTCCCTCTTGCTCTTGAAATATTATGAATAATGACCTGTCATATGTTATATGTCTCAGAGCTCCATTATCCACATATCGTCCAACGCTATATAGAATGTTAGAGGACAAAAAAGAGGTCATGGAAAAGGCAGTCTCAAAGTGAGAGGGATCCTCCTCTACACTTGCTACAATCTCAGTCACAACCCTTTTTACTCCCTTTTGTTTCTTCTTCAATGGACATTATCTAGCATAATCTCTCATCTCATGACATCTAGAACAAATCACCTTAAACAAGTCCGTATTTCCTATATACACCTCCTTGTATCATTTCTTTCTACCCTTTTTCATCTTCCCAATGAGATCAATTGCATATATTTCCCCTTGTTGTTTTGAACAAGACTATAATACGATTTTTTCTTGCACAAGATCAATCCAAATATTTTGAAACTTTTGCAAGGTCTCTCAAGCACAAACACCTTGAACAAAAAAAATTAGATAAGGAACAAGTCCATTCAAAGCAATGAACACCAACTCTTGATCCTCCACCTGCACACAATGGAAACCTTCTTACTCTACATGAGTGTATATATAAGTGTTTGGAGAATAAATGGAAGTAGTCATAATATCATTATAAAATTTGACATCATAATCAAACTATGTACATATGCTTTTGCCACTAGTTTTTATCTTCTTTTCCAAAATTTCACTAATAAACAAAAAAATAGGTAATGTGATTTGCTTAACCCCCTAAAAGGCAGGTTTATATTCTACCATTTCTTTCAACCTTTGTTCATAGGAACATTGTAGAAATCACCATAGTGTTGAGCCTATCTTGTATTCTATATCATTGTCTTGTAAATTCTACATTGATTTGTTGAATCCTAGTTTGATCTATTATGAATGCTTCCTATAATGCTCCTTATGATGAAGGGTCTTCTAATTTCTTCTTTAAATGTTCAATTTCACTATTATTGATTTCTTATAATATTCAATCTCACTATTTGATCCTTAGATCTCATTATTATTATTGAATTTTATCTTTAGATCTTCATTGATTTGTTGAACCTTAGTTTGATCTATTATGAATGCTCCCTATAATGCTCCTTATGATGAAGGGTCTTCCAATTTCTTCTTCAAATGTTCAATTTGACTATTATTGATTTCTTATTATACTCAATCTCACTAAATCTCACTATGTTCAATTTCACTATTATTGATTTCTTATTATATGATTTCTTATTATACTCAATCTCACTATTTGATCCTTAGATCTCACTATTATTATTGGATTTTATCTTTAGATCTACATTGATCATTGTGTTCTAGACAGCTTGATGACACATAATCTTTACCATGCACACTATACTCTTTATCTGGATACAATAGTTATATCGGTAGTTCAAGGAAAACAGAATATCCACAATTCAGTTATCCTTGATAAGTACTCCTAGTTTCACTAATTTTATTTTTTAATTTGAGTTTCCAACTACAGACTTGCTGATGGAGGCAAATCTCAATATCTACACATGAGTATGTGTTATTATTATCCATATATCTTCACAAATCTGATAGTCCCGTGAACACACTATGGTATATACATTTAATGGAATGGATGTAACATGAATAAAAATAGATTGAACTCAAAAAAGTTTACGGTTAACTCTGCAATGCTAATTTTATTGATAACCAAAAATTTAACAATGTACATAGTATTGAACGTCTATCTCTTTATTATACTACTCGTATTTCGCTGTCGATTCGTGTTTATCAGCCATATTTGGGTAAACTTGTTCATAACAAAGCATAATCCATGCAAACTATATAACAGAACATACTCTTTTACGTATTTAAATGTTTTGGTAATAATACAATCTTAAATTTAGAAGGCGTTGAATCAGTTTGTGAAATAGTTTCATCCCTTCTGCAATGGTTAATGTATGTATAGGTATAAAGCCTTTGCTAAAGACACAATCAAGTAACTAAGACCAGGCAAGTCAACAAATCAATGGAAAATAACAACAGGTTTATTTTTTTAATGTAAAATGTGTATCAAGTACAATTGGGATCAAATCAGATTACGACTGTTCGAAACCCGCTGCTTGGCTCTTCCAATTCGCTATTGTTGCTGCTGTATAACACAGGAAGGGACTAGTTTGAATTTGTACACTTAAATGCCGGAAGAATGATCAAAAGGTTGGGAAGAACGAAGGAAACTCATGGATTTTCGTATAATCAAGCAACTTCAACGATCGTATCGAGCTTTGCAGTCCAGTGTTTCCTGGGAGACCCAAACTGTGACCGCGCAGACTTCGAGATATTTCGACATTGAGATGATGAATGCAGCAGATCTGATCTCAATTTCTCTTTTTCTTCTTCGGCTTCAGCGGATCTTTCTCCAATTTGTGGGTGTGTGCAGAAACTGGGCTGGATATAATCTCCGACCCGGTATTTGGGACAGCTCTGTTTCAGTGCAGAATTAGCCTTGTAAAGCAGACAAGCCATGTCCGACTCGGAAACCACAAACTCTAACTTACGCCGGGGAAGAAGAAAGTAGATTTGACCGAGCTGTAACTCCTGGCAAGGGAGATGCTCCCACATTTTTTGGCCAATATAAAGGCCATCGGAGTTACAAATAAAATGGCCCGGACTTTCTCTCAAGATCTGTTCGGCCTTAACAGGACGAGAAAATTGATAATAACTCCCGTCCATCAATATAACAATGGCTGCAGGTGCTCCTCCACCTCCTCCTCCCAATGCTGCGTAAGAAAGCTCTCCAGATGACATGCAGATTCCCATCCTTATGATTTTTAAAACTCTATGCCAAGCTTACTTGGTCAATATAGATCTCTCTCAGCAAACAATGGCTTCCTATCTCTTGTTCTCATCTATAAATGATGATGAAATAGAGAGAACATAGAAGACGAAGATATGATCCAAACAAACAACAAGTGCACGTCTGCTGAACTGTCATTGATTGTAAACTAATCATACTTGCTGCTATTCAAGGAGGCAGCACTCATGTATAAATATCATTTATTTACAGAAGGAAAGATCAACCAGGGAACTAAGAGCATCTTCTGTTTGTTTTACTGGAAGATGCAGGGATATATATATATATATATAGTGCTTAAAATGCGCCGGGAGACATGGAGTCCACATCATGGATAGTCTTAAAAAACAGGTGACAGGGTTGGTTCGATCTTGTGAGATTGAGTCGGTGAGTGTGCGTGTGAAGTATGGTCAAAAGCCCTGGCAAGCACAGGCTGGCAGATCAGCAGCGGTTGCCTACTGATGCATAGCATCTAATAGAAAAATAGCATTGAGCATCCAGGCAGCTCAAATTCTAAGATGCTACGTTACTAATATGATATTAATACTAAATAGAGTATTTCCATCATCCTTCTTGGGTCAAAACCTGAAGAGACTGCAACACCAAATTCAGGGGCAATATTAAATTCAGGGGTTCTTCTCCGTCCAGGAATTTGACTGGTAAAGTCTATGAAGGTATACATACCCTACCTCACTCTGGATTTGAACATATGACCTCTTAAGAGGAAACACATGTTCTTAACCATTAGACTCACTCAGACTATATATAGGGGTTACAATATTATTTTTTTTAAGCAAAACATAATTTAGGTTCAGCGATAAAGAAACTTCATAAATCAATTGCTTACCGAAGCATTCCAAAAACTTCGTGGATTATCACTGTAAAAAAGTCTTTTCAAAAATTCATCTCAGAGACAAACAGAATCTTAAAACCAAGAATCATGAGTAGAAATGTGTTTCTGATAGGACTTTTTGATCTCCCAAGTGCCTTCTTGCAGTTCAAGGACATCCTTGGATAGCTTATCAGCATCTTTGTTATTTTCCCCGTAGAAATGAGCAAAAGTGATGTAAGCAAAGGAAAATTGCAGATATTTGACATCTCTAAAGAGAGACTGTAACAAGAAATTTCTCAGATCCGCATCTCCATTCACTAATTGAATCACAAGGAGGGAGTCCCCACGACTTGGAGATGAGTGATTCATTTTTCAATAACAAGTCGTGAGACTAATTTCAGAGCTGTAAGTTCACTTTTGTTGTTTGACAACTTGGTAGTGCCGGCTTTGAAGCTGAGGGTATGTTTTTGAGAGAAGAAAATTACTCCTCCGACTCCTCCTATGGGTAGAACTCATTGGGATTTGAGTGTCCATAATCATGTCTAAATTATTCCGAACTTGTTAA
>ML854174.1:6555-29115 GCA_009831015.1 Picea engelmannii
AAATGACATACAAAGAAACCCAAGAAGAAGGGATAGGTCCAACCCACTCAATTTACATGCAGAACAACACACATTTCCAACCTTGTCTCAAGTAGTTTTCCCTATATTTTCAGGTGATGGGATAATGGATCCAAAAATACATATGGATCAGTTTTTAAGTGTTTGTGATATTCATTTTATTGAACATGATGATGTAATGGTGAGGGTCTTTCTACAAACTTTGACAGTTCTAGCCTATGAATGGCATATTTCCCTCCCAGCTCAATCAATTAGTTCATTGGATGATTTAGAAAGTATGTTCATGATTATGTATGCACAACCTATTGCATACCATACTATGCTTACTCAACTTACCCAAATCCATCTTAAAAAGGGAGAAATAATCAAGGATTTTCACTTACGATTATTTAAGACACTGAACCAAATCCCAAAATCCCAACACCCAAATGATCCTATTATATTTGGGTGTTATAACAATTACATGCTTTCAAATAAGAGATTCACAAATAAATGACTTGAATGAGGCAATCCAGAAGGACAAAAAAATGGAAGAATACATGTTAGAGACTAATGTTGATCGTGAGATTATTCTTGGAAAAGTACAAAGAAAAATGACCAGTTTGTTAATATCACCTCAAGGACCATCTATTCTAGAAGTTATGACAAATGGGAAACGGGGGGAGGAATTCTCCAAGGAGTTACCCCTAATATGAGAAATGATCCTAGAGCTGCCCAGGAAACAAGACAAAAATAGAGATGACTGAAATGATTAGAATAATTACACAAATGCATAATGATACAACTAGACTCGAGAGAGGTGAGAAACTCATTCCACCTAATCCAAATATGAGAGATCCATTACTTGATCATATAATAACAAATGATAGAATTGAAGAACATAGACCAATATAACCCGGAGTTCCAAATGCAAATGATGTTGTGCTAGAAGAAATTGTAGAAGAGGAAAACTTTGAAAATTTTGATCAAGAAATGGGTATTAACCAAGAAGAAGTTTTGGAATCGGTACAAATGGATGAAGGTACATCATCTTTTTTAATTTTTTATGAGTGAGAGGATCCTGAGTATTCACAAGACAATGTTGTTCATACCATAACACAAGTAAATAAATTTAACAAAAGAGAACAATCTGAAAAAGAAAAAGCAAAATATAATGCTCCAGAAACAGTAAAACAACAACCAGTTGTTAATCAAACAAAGACTCCACTGTAAATCAATTATAATCTAGTTGATGAGTTAGCTAAGATATGGATTAATTTACCATTCATGGAGGTATTCAACATACCTCAAAAAAGGTAGAATCTTTTGAAGATATTGATGATACAAATTCAAGAATAGAGGTACCTATGGTGAAAACAAGGCACCGACATAATATTACATCAGTAAGGCCAAGGGGGAAAGTCCCACCATTTTAGATATCTTTAGAAAATCATGATTTCACACTACACAATTGTCTAGTGGATAGTGGAGCCACTAACAATATCAAGCGACTATCAGTAATGGAAGCTCTTGGAATGGAATGTAAGAAATACTATGAAACTAGCGAAATCATATATGTCATTGATTCAAGAAAAGTATCACCTTATGGTGAAATTAAATATTTGTGTGCATGTGAAACACCTCATATTACAAAAATATTTACTATCATAGTGGTTTATTTGCCTCCAACATATGGTGTTTTCTTGGGAAGAGATTGATTCTCATTAATTGGAGGGTATATCATGAATGATGGAAGTTGCATGATGCTTCCAAATAAATATGGAACAATGATCAGAGTTCCTTCATAGAACATAAAGCCAATATCATTCAAGAAGAAATAAATTGAAATGATGAAAAATTATGTCTATGTTGGAATTGGAAATTATGTTGTTTTTAGTACATAACAAATAAATCCACTTAAGCAAGATGAAGAAAGTTCTTTCCAAGGTTTTTGGAAAATGTCGTTTGATGGTATTTGTTATAAGTATGGAACTGGAGTTGGTATTGTTTTCAAAATTCCTCAATCTAGTATATATCCACATGCTATAAAATTGTACCAACAATGAATTTGAATATGAAGCATTAATCCAAGGACTGGTGCTTGCCCCTAAAATGAAAGTAGAAAATATGGTGGTGATTGGTGATTCAAAGTTGGTTATCAACCATATCAAGAAAAATACGGAATAAAGAAAGAAAAACTAAAACATTATGCAAGAAGAGTATGGGAACTCATGGATTCATTTAACTCTTTTGATATCTCTTTTATTCCTAAAGAAAAGAATAAAAAAGTTGATTCATTTGCAGTAGTTGCATCTCTCTTCAATTCAAAGGATTCTCAAAATCAAAGTACAATTCATGTCAAGATAATTTTTAGGCCTTCAATACCTGATAATCAAGAGTATTGGCAAGTTTTTGAAAATGATGAACATATTTCAAACTTCCTCACCGATAATTAATCAACATTGTCAAATGATCCAGGAGGATACAGAATGCTAAAAAAATGACAAACTCAAATGTTGATGAAAATGGCTTAATTGCGTAGAACTTGACGAGAGCTTTCCAACACAATCTGAATGGACTCAAACATACATCGTATGAAGAAGTTATGATGTTCTAAAGATTTTGACCAACATGCAAAACTTCAAATAGGGAAAGACACATGGCAACCCCATAAGACAACATGTGGATTGTATGGATGCCACATGGCATCATTGAAAGGATGACACATGGAAGTACATAAGGATGATGTGGCATCACTACAAGTATGACATGTGGCACTACGGATGATAGGTGGTAGTACGATGTTGACATGGCAGGTGATAGGTGGAAATATAGAAAACTAACGTGGCATACATGTGGCAAGTGACTAGACAACTGACGTGGTTGTATGGTGTTGATTGGATGTTGAGGTGGCAGCTGACACAAGAAGGATGACTGTGCACTGACATGGCGTTGACCTAAAATAGGTGGAACAATCAGATGATTCCATGTGGAATCCTCCTGTTGGCCAATATTGGCTAAGGGGTATCAAAATTGGTTGGGTCAAAGGGAATCGAGCCACCAACCTCCTCACAATGAGAGAACGACTTTAACTAAGTGTTGAACCATATGGGCTACCATGTCAATTGTAAAGTATGTTGGGCTTTAATATATTAAAGTTTATTTTGTAACAACCACCAAATAAAGGGGGGTCCATTGATTGTAACCTTCAACCTTTTCCTAGCCATTCTCTTAACTAACTACCACATAAATAATGCACCAATTGTTGGTGCTTGATATAGCCTACGAGAATATTTGTAATTAAATTAAATTTAATTTCCCATCCGATCATATAGGGGGTCGGGTGGGGTTCGACCCATCGAATTCCCCAATATAAACCAAGCGCCCAAACTTTGTACAAGGAGGATGGGAATGCATGCCAAGAGTGGGAATTTGTAAATTTCCCAAGCCAAGATGCCAAGAACATCATGTTTTTGCATGATTTTTAAATTTTTTTTGGTTGTGGCATTTTGTCAAACACTTTGTTGATTTACTTATGTTTGAGTGTTTACTTACAGGTTGACCTCTTAAATTCGGCCTTAGGGTTTATATTTAGTTATCACACATAGATCTGAAGCTATAAGTAATGGAAATACAAGAGACACCAAATATGGAACCAATAACAAAGATCTGACCTTTATTAATATAATGAGCAAGAACCTGATACAAAAATGATGCAGATCTGGAATGATCAACAGATGGGTCCAATAACATAATAGAAGCTACTACAAAATGATCCCAGGAGGAAGATGAAATCCTCCAGAGGATGAATACACAATGAAGACCAATACAAGAGAGATCCGGGTCGTATGAAGTGCCAAACCCCAAGATGGATGATGCTATGCCCTGCTGGAACACTAAATACCCTCAACAATTCGGCCCTACTGCCAAAGACCACCAAACCCTTTGATGAATATGCCAAATTGTATATCGGCCCGGGTAAAGTCTCAGGTGGATCAGTGAAGAGATGACCCACTAAATGAATAACCCTTTGTTGGACTTGCGCCCTAATTGATGGATGAAACCCTAGATAATTTGACCTCCCTCCTAGAGGCCTTCAAATGCTCCAAAAAACCACTGAAATGATAGATTGGGGCCCGATTACCTCACTAGTGAAGTCCCAAGTGAAATGGTGAAGTTTTGATCTATCAAATGACTGAAATCACTTTTTGAAGTGTTCTCCTCTCCTCCAATTCGTCCAATGCATCTAGTAAATCAAATGGCACATAAAAATCCTCTGGAATGCACTAGATCTAATGGCCAAGACCTTGCAATGAAAACCCAGGTGCTAGAATCCCCAGAAGCCCTGCTAATCTCATGGAATGAACTTCCCTCAATGAATTATGTGCCCCCCTTGCTGGAAACCCCCAATGGTGCACCCTCTCTCTTCTTGTGCCTATGGCTGGTGTAGAACCCTCCTACAACTAAGTAGATCTAAACTAGAGTGGTGTGGGGGAGTATTGCATCCCCAATACCAATCTTGGTACAAGCTATGTGGAATATTTCACTATTGAATCGTCCTCTAGGGTTTGTTAAGTCAAAACCCTCAAAACCCCCAAGGTATGGGCTCACTAGCTAGAAGCCAGGTATCAAAAGATAATCATACATGAATGAGAGAATAGAGGCCCTTGCCTCTCTTTTATACTTCCTTCTCACCTTGTCCCTCCAAAGTGACTTTTACTTTATTAATTATGAATTAATTAATTAAATCACTTTAATTAATTAATTAATTAAATCACTTTAATTAATTAATTAATTAAATCACTTTAATTAATTAATTAACCTTTTTACCTCTGAAAAACACCTTATCTCTCCTTGTGGATTCCCTGGCCACTGAAATTCACTTCTCATCATCCTATCCTGTAGTGATGTTTCTCACAATTCCAATGAGCTATTACACTAAGAGGTTCCTCCAAGTATTGTGCCCAAAATGACCTCTTTAGTGAATTTAATTAACCTATAGCTCAAAATACTCAAAATCATGGAAATTATCGGAATGAAATGGAACGAAAGCCAATCTATGCAAAATGGATCATAATGATGAAACAGGATGATCGATGCAAGCCAAACCCCAAAATATCCCTCAATAGTTCATGTACTCACTATAATCTCCATCTAGCTACCCTGGTCATGATAACACCCTGTAACACCTTGATGTCCCAAAGTGGGGACATTACATAATTGCATTGATTTGGGTGCCAAGAACTCGAAGTGAGTTCTATTGTCTCCAAGTTCATGCCAAAGGGGGTATTTGGGAACCTATTCAGAACATAGTTGAGTTTATACTTGTTCTTCTCATAATTTGAAGATGAATTCAGTGGTGACCTATTGTTATAGTAAGATTTGCCTCACCCTATGAAATCTTGCAAAGAAGGCCTTTTTCCCATTTCCCCATGCACACTTATCTTCCCTGTTTATAAAATCCAAAGCCAAAAATAAATATTTTTCCACATGTATGCATCTTACCTACTATACAACATGTGTATACGTAGGCTACTCCACTACAACCCGCGTACATTGGGATTTGTGCCAAACAATGAAAATTAATGTTGGGTTTCCATGTCACGACAGGAGATCTATGATCATTGGCCTTCCATATACTGGAAACATTCCAACTCAGCCCGTCAGTTCCATTTTGAAGGTTATAAATGGGCCAATTCCGAGCAATGGAAAGAGGAGAAATAATTCAACTTTGAGAGAAAAGTTACTCGGGAGAAATTATTTACTTCATATTAAGTCTACATCCCTTTGTCCTTTAAGTCTAAAAACAGTGTTCAACCTCCAAGATCTTCCCCTATTGATTAAGAACCTCATTGTTTCTCTCTTATGATCTTTCCTTTGGTGGATGATTGAAGTGGTGGAGGCCCAACAGGAAGGAACTTAGTTTCTCGGTTCTGAACCGTGCCGACATGGACATCTGTAACATTTTCACTTTTGTTGATCATTTATTAATAGAAATGCTCTTTTCCCGTCCAATTGATATCTTGCAAATATATTGAATTATTATTCCATGGGCGTATTTGTCATATTTATTAATGGATTATCCTATTGAATGTGCTAACATTATATAATATCACCATATTCTTTCTTTTCTTGGTTGTTGAGGACTAGTTGCAGGTATATTGCTTTGGGTTGAGTGCTCAATGGTGGACTTCATCGAACGTTTGGACGAGGTAGGCATTTTATCTTGTCTTGCTAGCATATTTGTTTGTATATCATACTTGAGAAGAGATTTGATTTATGTAGTCATTTCTGTCTGTTGTGGTTTACCCTAGCCATAGAGATATTTTCCTCATAACACCTATGTTTCTGGGGTTGAGAAGCATATAAGAAATTCATCTTAAAAGCAAAAGTTTGAGTCATTATTGTATCAAGCATTTGAGCATAAATAGGGAGGTCTCTCATTTTGAAGCGAACCCAAAGATGTAGCCCAAGATGGGTGAACTCCATTATCAACTTGTGTAATGTGCTTTGATCTTTGTTGTTAATATTTCTCTCATTTTTCAGCATGTTTCTTTTTGCAAGTTATTATCAATTAATGAAGTTTATGGATAAGTAAGGGAATTCACATGTTTTATTTGCAAGTAGTCAAGACGATCATAATTTTCGAATCAGGTTGGATGTTAATGTAAGATTGAGAATCAATTTGAAATATAAGGATTTTCAGATCAAGTTGGTATCAGAGTTGGTTTGATAGGTATTTGCAAGTGAATGCTTATGAGACCAAAATTCAAGCTAGGTGAAGGAACACTTGAATACTCCTTGTTTGAGAGCACAAATGTCTTTGTTGCAAAGGTCCACCATGAGAAAATATCTAATGAAATTAAGGCTTCAAAAAGAAATGAACCGACAGATTCAGAAGGAGAACTTTGAATTGAAAATGTAGATACAATACCTTGAGGATGAGAAGTAATAGCTTCAAGACCGATTGGTATGCCATGAAAATGATCCATCGTGTTCTTTTTCTTCCCATCATGGTGAAAATGATTATTTTAATGAATTTAAGGAGCATACTTATGGTATTGGATTTAAGCTACTAACCAAGATGGGATATGAGGGAAAATTTATTGGCATCAATGGACAAGGAATGATTAATCCCATACAAGCAGAGGGAAGACATCGTTATGAAGGATTGGTATATGGCAAAGAAGTAGATGGAGAATACTATAAGACAACTGAAGTAAGGGAAGCTTCAAATTAAGAGGTTTAGATACTTCATAAGCCATTAGTTATACCATAACAACCTTCCAGCCCTAGAAAATGCACCGAATGCGAAGCATATCCACTTGTGAGATTGACATAAAGGGAAGTCCTAAAAGGTTTTCTAATCATATCAGTGTTTTACTTAATTGTGGGAAGAATGGTCCAGTAACACGAAACTTATGGTCAATGTATCCATTGTTTTTTGTAGATTTAATAACCATTATATGGAAAAATGTTGGAAGAAACAATCCTTGCAAGAGAAGTCATCCAAGAAGGAGGCAAGATGCAAAGGTCATTTTCTAAAGAAGAATAAGGAGAATGACAAGAAATATTGTGGTTCCAAGACAGGAGAAAGAAATTTTGCACTCATTGTGGTATGAGTGGTCATTGGATTGAGAAGTGTTGGACACTTCATCCACAAATTCGTCTAAAGTAGAACTAGAAAGATGTGAAATCACTTACAAGGAGACATGTATCAGCCTCAACTGAAGTTGATAATGTTGTTGATAAATTTGAGAAGGAATTATTTTTGATGACTTGTATTAGTGGTATAGTGTATGAAGACATTGAGGCATGGTTTGTGGGAATTGGTTCATCTTTTCACATGGCAGGGATGAGGTCAATATTACTCATCTTTTCAGAAATAGACTCAGACTACTATGTGGGATATGGGACCAAGACTAGACATGCAGTGAAGGGAGTTGGATATGTAATATTCCAACTCGATTTAGGACGATTTCTGGAGATAGAACATATGTTGTTTTTTCCAGAATTGAAAGTGAGTTTTCTCTTAGTATCATCTTTTGAAGATGAGGTATATGGAGTTGCGTTCCATCATGGACATGTACTGGTATATTTAGAGAAATATACTCAATACACAACAATGGTTCTTGGTGTAAAAAATGAGATATTATATAGGTTGCATAGACGGCCTATAATTGGATCTAGTGGGTTCTTGGAATCAGAGGCAATCAAATACAGTGTCAGAGATAGATAGTTGTGAGGCCCTTTCTAGTACTCTCGAAAGAAGCAACCCATGAATATGCCCACCTATCCCTTCCTAGGATAGGTATCCGGGAAGATTCCATTTGGGAAAGCTACCTAAAAAGGAACATTATTATTTATCATTTGTAAATAACAAAGTTTAGCATGCATATGTAGCACCTCCAAATAATTTTTTCATTTTTGTAATAAAGGGATTTATTTAGCCACTCCTAGAGGATTTTGAGAATGAGAGGGGTCTTGTAGGGATTCATGAGCCTTCTTTGGAAGCATTGAAGACAACTTCTACAATGGTGTCTTATTATCAGTTGGTGGACTACATGTGGGTCAAATTACCTAAGTAATATCATTCTTGTTCTAAAGTACAAAGGTGAAAGAATGAAATAATGTGGAATTGAAGACATATGTCATGTAGATCGGGAGCAGGAAGATAATTGTAGTTATGCAATATCTTCCTAGAGATGGTAAAGAAACAATCTTCTTTGAATGAAGTAAGGAGGTAGGATACTTATTAAAAGAGTGAAATAAATATGGGTGGTTGTTGATTAAATGCCATGTAAAATGTATGCTTTATGCTATGTACATCATAAATATGTTATGTAAATTCCATGTTTATGTAATATGTGTTCTTAATTCCTTGTAAAGAAGCAAGTCAAACAATAAAGTTTCTTGGGAAAACATGTTTGGATTTTTCTTTCAGGGAAGAAAATAAAGGAAATGAACAAGAATTTTATTCAGAGGCTCTAATAGATACATCAAACAGTATAAGAATAATGAAGCCAAGATGGCCCATGGCAGGACCAACACCAGAATGATCAATTCCAAAATCGAGATTCAATATGGAGATTCAAGATAAATTTCCAAGATGAATATCCAAGATGGAGTTCCAAGATGGAAGTTCAATATGGAGATCTAAGATGGAGGCCCAAGATGGAGTTCCAAGATGAATATCCAAAATGGAGTTCCAAGATGGAGATCCAAGATGGAGATTCAATATGGAGTTCTAAGATGGAGATAAGTTCTAAGATAGATATCAGTTGAAGTGCATTTCAACAAAAGTGGATACAGACCAAAGGAAGCTTTATCGTCACTAATTTGTTGAGTATTCCATACTTTGGGAGGTCCAAAAGTTCTTCAATGGCGAGGTGTGATCCAAGAGGATCCATAACGTTAAAAAATGCTAGACTTAAACGTTGATGAAATTGACTTCATTGCATAGAGCTCGACGAGAGATTTCCAATGCAATTTGAACGACCTCAAACAGACGTCGTATGAAGAAGTTATGATGTTCTGAAGATTTTGAGGAACATGAAAAAATTCAAATAGGGCAGGACACGTGGAAGTATAGATGGCAAGTGGAAGTATGACGCTAACATGGAAGGTGACATGTAGAAGTACAGACAACTGACATGGAAGACAGGTGGTAGGTGACTAGACAACTGATGTAGATGTATGATGTTGATTGGATGTTGAGGTAGAAGTTGATTGTGCGCTGACATGGCATTGAATGTGCAATAGGTGGACCAATCATATGATGTCATGTGGCATCCTATGATCAAAAAATATTGGATAAGGGGTATCAAAATTGGTGGGGTCGAAGGGATTCGAACCTCCGACCTCCTCACACCGGGCCAATGACTTTAACTAAGTGTCGAACCATATGGGTTACCATGTCAATTGTAAATTCCATTGGTATTTAATATATTAAATTTTATGTTGTAACAAAAACCATTGTACAAGGAGCATGGGAATGCATGCCAAGAGTGGGAATTGCATTGATTTGTGTGCCAAGAAATCGAAGAGAGTTCTATTGTCTCGAAGTTCATGCCAAAGGGGGTCTTTGGGAACCTGTTCAGAACACAGTTGAGTTTATAGTTGTCCTTCTCATAATTTTGAGAGGAATTCAGTGGTGACCTATGTTTCTGGGGTTGAGCAGCATATAAGAAGGTCATCGTAAAAAGTACAAATTCGAGTCATTATTGTATCAAGAATTTAAGCATAAATAGATTGGTCTCTCATTTTGAAGCGGACCCAGAGACGTAGCCCAATATCAGTGAACTTTGTTATCAACTTGTGTAATGTACCTTGATCTTTGTTGTTAATATTTCTGTCATTTTCAACATGTTTATTTCTACAAGTTATTATCAGTTAATGAATTTCATGGATAAGTAAGGGAATTCACATGTTTTGTTTGCAAATGGTCAAGACGATCATAATTTTCAAATCAGGTTGGATGTTAATGTAAGATTAAGAATTAATTTGACATCTAAGGATTTTTGGATCATCAAATGATTAAGAAGAAAGCCAAGATTCTCATAAGAAAATTTGTGATCAGAATCTTATACTCACTCCTAAGAATTATTTCAGTTTGGAATCTCTTTTTACAAGAGATGATAAAACAAAGATATTGGATCCAAAATAAGAACCATTTGTTAGGAAGGTTCAAGAAACATAAAAAATCAATATTGGTAAACATGATTCTCCAAAATATATAAATCTTGGTACTAGATGCACTACTGAATAAATAGAGCAGTATACTCTATTGTTCAAAAAAGTTCAAGAGATTTTTTCTTGGAGTTATGATGATTGAAAATAATATGAAAAAACTTTTAAGAAAAAATTAAGAATGATAAATCCCAAGATAAAGCCTCTAGTGAAGATAGAGCTGGAAAAGATGAAAAAACATGGTATAATTTTTTCAATTAGACACTCGAAATAAATTTCAAATCCTATGGTAGTAAGAAAAGAGAATGGATAAATCCACCTTTGTATTTATTTCAAATATCTCAATCGAGCAAGTATTAAAGATAACTACCCACTCCCAAATATGGAGATGTTGTTGCAACATGTCACTGATTCTGCACTAATGTCTATGTTGGATGGATTTTTTGTATATAATCAACTTCTTGTGGTTGAGGAACACTGACCAAAGGCTTATTTCATTACACCATGGGGAACTTATGCTTATTTTCACGTGCCATTTGGATTAAATAATGCAGGTGCAAATTTCCAAAGAGTGATGGACCATGCTTTCAAAGATCTAATTGGAAAATTTATGGCAGATTACCAAGATGATTTGACAGCTCACTCAAAACTAAGAGAAGACATATCAAGCATTTTAGATGAATATTTGAAATATTTAGGATGTTTGGAATATATTTGAATCCCAAAAAGTGTTTGTTTCCATATCAAAAGAAAAGCTCTTGGGTCATGTTGTGAGAAAAGAAGGAATATACATTGATCTAGAAAGAGTTGATACAATAAATGACTTAAATCCACCTACATTAAGAATAGTGAAATCTTTCTTTGGAAAGATAAATTTTTTCTGAAGGTTTGTTCCAGATTATGATACAATTGTCAAGCCAATAAATAAACTATTGAATAAGGATAAAAAATTTGATGGACACTAGATATTCAAAAATATTTCACAAAAATAAAACATGCCATTACTATTACCCTTATTCTTGTCATCCTTGACTTTGATAAAGAATTTATATTGTACTCATTCGCTTTAGAGGAAACCATTTCCTCAATCCTTATCCAAAAAAAAAAAAAGTATAATAACTTCCAATTGCTTTCATGAGTAATACATTGCATGATTATGAACTAAATTACTCAATAATTAAAAAGAAAGCTCTTTCCCTGGTTAAGGAAATAGCTCATTTTAGGACCTATATATTGTGAGCTCACATCTTTGCTTATGTGCCACATTCACCGGTAAAGATGTTTCTCAATCAACAACTTAGAGAGGGTAGATGGGCAAACTAGTTAGCAAAGCTTCGAGAATATGATTTGGAGATTAAACATTTGAAAGTTGTCAGGGGAAAGGATTATGTAAATTCATGACTAGAATTGAAGTTATGAACATTTCTCCCCCCAATACAATTGATGTTTTCCTACAGGGAACAAGTTTAGCAACATCAAAATGGTATAAGGACATAATATTCTATCTAAAATATGGCCAATTTCCTCCTGAAATGTCTTCTAATGAAAGGAAAATTTTGAAAATGAAAACTAAACAATATGTATTGGTCTTAGGAGTTCTGTTTCAGAGAAATTTTGATGGAATCCTATTAAGGTGTTTAGATTTCCCAAAGTCCATAGAAATACTCCAAGAATTTCATAGTGGGGTTTGTGGGGGACATTTTTTTCCATTTGTAACTGCTCACATAATCATCCAGGTTGGTTATTATTGGATGACTATATTCAAATATGCTTATGAAATGATTCAAAAATTCCTTCCATGACAAGCATTTTCAGTAAAAATGAAGAGGGTTGCAATGCCATTACAATCTATAATAGTAGAGAAACCATTTGCACAATGGGACTTGGATGTGATTGGCCCAATAAATACAAATTCAAGTAAAGGGCATGCTTATAATATCGTTGCAGCTGACTATTAATGGAAAGAAGCAGTTGCTTTAAGAAATGTTGACTCAGAAGAATTGATCCTTTTCCTAAAAGAAAATATCCTATCCATATTTGGTGTACCAAAAAAGTTCATAACAGACAATGGTTCAATATTCACTAGTTCAAAGTTTACAAATTTATTTGGAGAATACAGAATCATCATGGGACAATCATCCAACTATTACCCACAAGGAAATGGTTTGGATGAGTTAACAAACAAAACATTAATTCAAATTCTCAAAAAGACAATTGAAGCCAACCATAAAAACTGACATAAAAAATTGATATATGCACTTTGGGGAAGCCACCTCACTCCAAAGGATAGCATTAGACATTCCCCATACATATTAGTATATGGAAGAGAAGCAAGATTACCATTACATTTGTAATTGAGTGTTTTAGTCCTAGCTAAAGATAGTGAAGATGCAGAAGAGAAATCGTCAATGCAAAAAAGATACCATAAAATTTTGCAACTTGAAGAACAAAGAGAACAAGGAATAATGGAAATGAAAAAAATACAACAAGTGATCAAAATATATTTTGACAAGAACACTACCTCAAAATATTTTGAAAAATATCAATTGGTTCTGTTGTGGAACAAAGAAAAATAAAATCCATCTTTTCACACGAAACTTGAAGCTCTATGGATTGGTCCATACTATATTGAGAATGCCATTGGTTAAAATTTGTACTTATTGAAGGATATGAAAGGAATGGTTCAACCATTTCCCATAAACGAGAAATATATTAAGAATTTCTTCTGTTAATCCCCCAAGCCAGAATCTATACATAGTTTTTATGTACTCTTTGTATATTCTTCATCAATTTGTCTCTCTTTCCCTTTTTCCTTTTTCTCTTCTTTTTTGACTCCATTTTCCTGATGGAATAAGATTATGGATTCTCAGCAACCCACAAGGGGTGACTTTCCCACAGTTAGAGTCAAATGTTGATCTATATTTTCTTATCAATGTTGGTACATACATATCCATCCTTTATATTTTTCCTTTTCTTCCTATGTTCCTTGTATACTAAATACTTAGTCATTTTTCTCTTTCAAATGTGGGTTGAAGATCAAGCTACCATCAAGTTCCTAAGTCCGCAAACCCGCAAATCTATACATAGTCACTTTTCATGAATCCAACACTTAGTATTGTTTATGTGTTGCAGGAGACCAATCCATCCCCATCCCACAAAGGTTCATGTCCCGCAACCCACAAATGTGTTGCAATAACAATGATTGTTTCTACCTTTGTGTCCTCCAAATTGCAGTCTTTACCTTTTCATACTTAGCCAATTTTCTTGATTGTGGATGCGAGACACCCTTCCTCTCCAATTACCTTCTCCCATCATGCCCATGTCCTGCATCTCACAATCTCACGTTCTCTAAAATGACCCATTCATTTCCATGACCCACATAATGGCCTCTTCTCATACTTAGTCTATTTATCATTGCAGATGTGGGAGCCATCCCTTCTTACCTTTTCTATTCTCCATGTCCCATGTCCTGCATCCCACAATTCCGCATTCACCATAATGCACTTTCCATTTCCCTTTTTACACCTCCATACTTAATCATTTTTCTTGTTTTCCAACATCACATCACCATTTCCAATGGAATTTACTTCCCCTCCACAACATCATCCACCACTTGTGTGAACCTACCGTTATTGAAGTGGAAAATATTTCACAAAGCTTTGTAATAAGTTCTAAATCTTATCGTGCAAGAAAACAACTTTGAAATAAGAGCTATGGTGATTAATAATCAAGGAAATACATGTTAAATTTAATAAAGGATTAATACGACATGCTGTAAAAAGGTTATATCGATGGTATCACTGCCTATTCATAATAAGAGAAAGTAGTCTAAATATATTTCAAGTAGAAGAAAGGAGTTGTATTGAGGAGGCACACTTATCACTCTCAGACGAGTATATCACGAGTTCCAGTGGTCACAAGATTACAAATGGTATTTGGCTCTATCTCCCACCTAGAAGGAAACAAACCAAGTTTGGATTTCAAGCATAGCATTGGCTGATTATGTTCCCAAGGTGACGAACTTCAAAGAATTAGTTCTCTGGTGCGTAGAAAAATCCAATACATAAATAAGAATGATGATATCGAGGACTGGTTGCACCAATTGAGTATTGATTTAAGAGAAATAGATAATGGTTTATTTGATATAAAAAACGAGCAAAAACTAACGTTGCTCCAATGAGGGAGTACATAGAAGAATGGTTAATAAAATCATTGGTTAAGATCATTGAGACAGATCAACATGAAACGGTTATAGTGGTTATGCCACCTCCAGCACAACAACAACCATATACAAAGGACGTATCAACAAGCAAGTAAAAGGTTTGAATATTTCCATCACAGTGAGTCAAGTAGCAACCTTATTCTTACCTTTTCCATCTTTTTCTTTAGTCATTTGTCATTTTTCCTTTTCTGTTCCCAACAAAATGTGAAACCTAAGGCTGACCCTTGAGTATTTTTATTTTGGCTTCCAGGTTTCTCTTTCATTTTATGGTCCACAAGATCCCCATCCTAGTCCTCTTTGAAGGGAAAATGTAGTCTATTTTATTTGTAACCCAATACATTACTGCTATTTTATTTAAATACATCTATTATTTTTTAAGGTTCACGGAGAACTAGTTTGGGACATAACATTATTGTTTTCTCAAGACTTAAATACCATAAGACAATCTTTTAGATCAACAATTTTTCTTTAAGGGGGAGGGCATGTTAGGTCCCTAACCTCCCTAACCCCTAAAGCAGATAGAATATTATGTATTGATATGTAATGAAGGCCATTATTGGTAAACAAGTCCTATACAGTAATGTAAACACAACTATTGTAAGAAGGCTTACTAGAATGTTACACATACTAGAAAGTTCCTTCTCTAGAATGTTCTTAGCATATAAAAGTAGTATATATAGAGGTAGAAGCATTGTAAAATATGTATTGTGGAAATATTTGTAATCTAAGATCTACACTATTGGAGGTTTCCCCTTCGAAGAGGCAAGTGAACAGTTCTTCCATATTAATAAAGGTATGTTCTTTTGTCTCACATTCCCATTGTGTTTGTTATTTTGTTTCTTTATGCAACATATCTCAATAATATGTGTGCTCTTTCTTTGAATATTTATGTTTTGTACCTCACATTAACTTAGGGAGAGTGTACCTCCTAGGATATATGTTAGTCATGTTGTAATGGTTTCTTCCTTCTGTGATACTTCTAGTTGTTCATGGGAGGAGAGGTGTGATACCTTGAGGAGGTGGATGTCGAGATTGATTCCATAGTTTCTATTGATGGGAGTATTATGGAGTACATATCCAAGGATCATGAATTATCTCATACAAGGGGATTTTCCCATGATGATACTCTTTCAAAAGATCATGGATTCTCTCAAACAAAGGGAGTTTACCATGATGTTACTCTTACTTTAGGATTCTCTCAAGGTGAGGGACTTGCCCTAGTTTAGGTTGGTTCAATTTCCAAAGTATTTGAGATGCATGAGTGACACTTTCATGTTCACAAGATGATGATGACCTTGCATGGATAATTTCCTATACCACAATAGTTTTGTTCTAGGATCAAGGAATTGACTTGTATGGATATCTACCTTTGTGAATTTGATAGGTGTGATACACTTGTCTTTATATTGTACAAATAACTTGTATGGATATCTATCTTTGTGAATTTGATAGACGTGACACACTTGTCTTTATCTTGTACGAAGATGTTTTTTTTCTGTAGAGGATGTCCTAGACAAATCTTGATGTCATGTCCCTTGATTTTAGCATGTGATGCTGACTTGAAGGATGATGGAGCTTGGCATGTTTATTTTGTTCCAAAGAGATATTCCTTCCTATTCATAGGTGGTCATCATTCATTGGAGGATCAAGATGCACTAATAGCATGGGTGATGGGTTATTTATATATGAAAGTGGTCGATTATGGGACCACAATAGGTGTAGATTTGTAGGTAGAATATTTTCTAGAGTTGAAAAGGGAGTCAATAGGTGTCTATGTAAACACTTTCCTTGTAAACAAGGAGTGTTAACTTCCAGGGTTACTCCAAAAGTGTTTATACCATGCTTGGGGTACCTCATGAGATTTGGGGTACATGGTGTATGTTCATCCCTTGGATGGTTTGATATGGGTTTTCATAGTTTATATAACTTGCTTAGTGGATTCTTGACCTTATATGATTTTTGGATTAGTGTTCTTCCCTTAGGCATTCGATTTGTCTCGACTATTTTGTAGACACCCTGCATTGGGGCCTCATGGAGGTAGAGAAAATTTTGGGGGATAAATTTCACTCATGGGATAATTTTCCATGCTTCCCCCCAAAAAACCGTGATGGGCCCCAACATCGACACCCTTCTTGCAAAATTTTGGAAATTTCTCATAAACCCTTACTTATCTTTTCTAGTGTTTTCCACCCTTTTTGTGTTTGAAATGGAATTTTGAAAAAGGTATATATTATTTTATAGTTTACCATCTTTTCTTAACTATTTGATGATAATTATAGTGAATTGCACACTTACCTTTGTTGGGAGTATGTCATGGTCCTATGTCACATATAATATATAGAAATCCCATAGCCAAACTATGGGTTAGCTACAGGAAAGCTACAAGAATCTTGTAGCCAAACTATGGGTTAACTATAAGACAGCTACATGAATCCCATAGCCAAAATACGAGTTAGTTTCATGGAATCTACAATGAACATACATATCGACTATTGAAGAGTCGTGGAATTATACAGGGAATTCGTTGCCACTAGATTGTAGGATAGAAGAATCATGACTCCAACTACTTCCAATTTTCGACCTGTAGAGTCAGAACCGAGGGATACGCTCGAGAATCACAAGAATGGTAATGTCGAGTTGGGATAAACACATCAGTACACATATCATGATCTACCTAGAAATCCCAAGTTTTGAATCCAGACAAGAAGAATGTATATCTATGTGTGATTTTAGATAGTGATTAAACCACGAGTCAATAAATCTGAAATTAGTTGAACCCGAATATAGAGAAAAGACAAATAATTGTTGTCAAAGATAGTTTGAGAACCAACAGTTCTCAAGCATTTCTAATTGAAATATGTCTTAGGATGTATAGAGGGAATTGTTTTATAAGAGGTGGACCACTTGCCTTGTAGGGGAAGACATTGCTACATTATTTCCTTGTATTCTAATTTATGTTTAATTAAAAATACATGTGTGATCTTGATTCATAGGCTTTCATTCATGTGTGTGTGAAGTTGGATAACTAGTTGTTGTAGTCTTTTCCAACACTCTTTCTGCGGAGGCAAGGGCCCAACTCCAACGACAAGTGTTGTAGTAATTAGTTAGGCTTATAGAATTTCATTTATGGTCATTTTTGTTGAAGAGTAATTGTGTTGATTTCATTTAATTCCTATTTGATAGTTATTGTATTGATTTCATTTCACTTCTGCTTGGAGCTATTTTGTTAGTGTAGAATACATTTTTTAGTAAAATAACATTGTTTCTTCTCAAATTGAATTTTCATTCTGCATTTGATTGTCATTATTTCTTCCAATAGATTAAACTTGAGGAGGATATATTTTTCCTTTTAAAGCAGTTTGAATCACGTTTCTTAGTTGCAATTAGTTTGTGGTTTGATTATAACACTTCTATACAACATTATCAAAAAACATAGTCTCATTCTCTTTTAAATATCACGATTCTTAGCTATGCCATAATTTCTATATGAATTGACAATTACATTTAAAATTTCTATCAGATTCATGTCTACAACAAAATCCTTTGAATGAATGTGTTTAATGTGGCAATTGCATTTACAGTTTGGAGCAACAATAGTGACCATTTTGGCAAGGAATAGGTTTCTATTTTCAACACTTAGTTAATTTTATTTTATGCAAGTAGATTAATCAATTTTATTTTTTGTAAAGTAGATTAATCAATTTCCTTTTCTTCATTTAGAGAAATCAATTTCATTGCATGTACTTGGTTGTATTTCCCTTATTGTAATTAGATGATAGATTTCCTTTCTACAATTAGTTAGTTGATTTCCTTTTTCCAAGTGTGATTTCCTTTCACCAAGTAGATAATTAATTTCCTTCCAGCAAGTGTGATTTCCTTTCTAAAAATTGTAGAACCTTGCCAAAACTTGTGAAATGTTCATACTCTATCTATAAACGAAACTGTTGAAATTATAACAATGTAGAAAACCAATATAAGAAGAAGGTGTGACCTTCATACATATTGCATGCTAGCTCGCAAGTCTAAATAGAACCCCAAGTTGACATTTAATGTGCAAACCCTTTGATTACCTCCCTGAGTAATTAGAAAGTCAATTAAAAGGCTCATCATTTTGGTGTCATTGTCGGGGAGTCACCAAAGGCGCAATAGTATTCTTTCATTGGTTTGAAATTAATATATAGGAGAAAATATAAAGAGCATAAAAGAGAAAAAATGAGTAGGAGCTTGTAAGACACAAGAGTTGCACAAAGAAATCTACTACAACACTCTTACTCTGTCAAAAGAAAAAAAACATATTTGCTCATTAGCTAGAGTTTGCATAGTTTAAAATGTTGTTTCTTTCATGAGAAGAGATAGATATGCTCGAGGTATAATCAATAGTAATGTTAAAAACACCCAAGATACTTACCCTATGGGAAAATCAGTCAAAGGAGAGGGTTTAGGGAATGCCAATTATCAAGAACCTATAGACAACTCTTTAGAAAAGAGGAAGCCTACAACCCCAATTCTAGAATCGGTATAGTCAGTTGGTCTGATAAAGGAGACGAATTCTTTAGTAGAGGTATAATTTATATTTCCCACTACAAATCTAGCCACCATAGAAGGGATTTCCAACAACCATCCTGATATAAAATTCAATCCAAACCTTTTTTAGGATACAGCAGGATCCCCTTCTTCCACAAACTCAATTAACCAGAACTATTTGCACAATATGGTAGGAGGAGAAGCAATAATTTTCAAGGAAGATATTGTTACATTAGAATTCCCAATAAAGAATCCTGGGGTAGTAAGATAGATGAAGAATATTACCCCTTCATCCTTGTCAAACTTTAATTGAATGGAAAGTGAAGACTCAGATATGTTTCTCTTTGAGATCGATGTTATTTGTAGGATCTATGACTATGTTTCAAATGCCAAGAAATTAAAATGGTTCCTTACCACATTGAAAAACATATCTCTTTGATGGTTTATGGGGCTCGACAGAAGTAACATTGGGACATGGGGAGAAATGAAGAAGGAATTTTTAGGCAAGTACTAGGACCACTGCAAGGACAAGGACCCTAAAGAGGAAATTTTTAGAATGTCCCAAAAAGAAGACAAAAGTCTATAATACTATGTAGAGTGGTTCAATTATAATCTATAATGGTCAAGACAAACTCAAATAGACAAAGATACCTTATGAATTTTCTTGTTGTGAGGAATTAGGGAATATTACATCGATATCCTAAACCTCATGGGAATGGGAGATGTCTCTCAACTGACCTATGTGGAAATTTGTGAGCTTTGCAAAAGACATTCGAGAGGAGATTCTAGTTTGGGAAAGGGGCCAAGGGACATGATTTCCTGAGTCACCAAAGCACCAGGATGAGGCATCACTAGAGTAGAAATTGGCAATATATTAGAATATTTCAAAACCAAAATCCTTAGTTCTTTGTGTTCACACCTAGACACATTGCAGATAAGGAAGAAGCAAGAGGAAGAAGATTTAGCTCTGTCAATATTCTACCCTACATTTTGCAAGAATAACCTTTTGAAGGAATTCCCACCAAATAGACTTGAGATTTGTGGAATCTGTGAGAAATATCATGACACCAGTAATCGTCATTTCTTACCGGGACTAAAATAAATCTACCAATATGTGAACAAAAAAATAGAACAAGTCTACTTTATTTCTTAGAGATGACCATGACAACCTCATCCCTCAGGTATGGATTTTGATCCTTCACAATCTTACAATACTTGGAATAACCAACAACTGCAATACATGTCTCATCTTTGGTACCCCTATATGCCCCAAAAGAAATAATGGATGCCACCACCACCTCATAAACATCCATGGTAGCAAGGGTGGTGATATCTTCCATTTGGGACTAACAAAAAGCTCCCTTCCATTTTCCTCAACAACCACAATTCCCACCTATGCAGTTTCCCTCGCGACAACATATCCAATTTCCTACCAACAATCTTCCTCGTAGCCCACAAATTCTTGCACAACCTATCGCTAACCCAAATAATAATATAGCACATCCCACATACATTGTTGAGCTCTCCAATTACCCCACTTATTCCATCACCTCCCTTGAATGTCAAGATATTCAAATCCGGTCAGGGAGGGCCCTTAATAAAGGAAATTCTCCTAAAATTTATGAAGATGATGGTGAAGAAGAAGTTCAAAAACCCATAGCCAATCATGTTGAAGATATTTCTCATGAAAAAGCACCCACTCCCCTTATGACCTCAGAACGGTTATAATCCACAAGCACTAAAAAACCTCCTCCTTATCCAGAGAGGATGAATCTGGACAAACCCCCTACACAACCTGAATTTGACTTCTTATGGGAATTAAAAAATGTTTGTGTAAGAATTCCACTATTTCAAGCGATTAAATATGTTTCCATATACTCCAAATCTGTAATTAGAGAATTGTTCTTGAGAAAAACAATCAAAAAGAGGAAGGACCCCCAAACTGTTCTTGTAATCGGACAGTTGAAATATTTAATGCTTGAGAGAATATTTACGACCAAAATCTCAGACCCTGGAAGCCCCATAGTGGACGTCCAAATTAATTATGTACTTACCCCTAACACCTTGATCGATCTAGGAGCCACAATCAATGTAATGACTAGGGAAACTATGGAAAATATCGGATTAATTGGCCTACAAGAAACTTCCATAGTCCTACAACTAGTCGATCAATCCACAACGAAATATGAGAGAATTATAGGAGATGTAGTGATTTCTATAGACTCCTGAGAATATCCCACAAATGTCATGGTTCTATATACCAAACCTAATTTAGGAGGATACCCCTTGATTTTAGGGAGGCCATGGTTGGCCACAAATGATGCTTACATTAGCTGCAGATCCAGGAATATGACCATATCCCTTGGTAATTATATTAAGAAATTCACCCTGTATCTGTCAGAAAATTGGCTTAGGTTGATGGAAAGTTGGTCTGGACTATTGGTTGTCATTGATGTCAACCCTTGGAGAGTGATATTGTAGATTGATGTCAACCCTTAGTGATTGATGTCAACCCTTGGAGAAGTCTGGTAGTGAATTCTGGTAGCACAAAGGCATGGGTAAGGGACCCAAGTCTGTTTGAGGTATAAAGGCATGGAGATCAATGAATTTACAGGTAAGACAATTCCATTTCCGGTGATATATGGAATGCCACATAACTCCTCACAGTTAGAGAGTTATGGCCATATGAAGTTGCAGAAGCCTCATGAGTTATCTAGAAGCCCATAGAAGGTCAAAGAAGTCAATTATTCTAGAATCTCCTAGAAGAAGTGTACTAGTCAAATTGATGGTAACTAGGAGTTAATCATGGGTATGGTTGTTGCATTAGGAAAATAATTAAAAATAAATTAGTTGCAACAAGAAGTTGTGAGTTTTGTAATTATGGTAAAGTAGTTGTGAAGAGAAGATTGAATAGTCAAAGTGGTTGACCAAGAAATAAAGTAAATAATAAAGTGGTTGCAACAAGAAGTTAGTTAAGGGAAAAGAAGTTATGAAATGAGTAATTATAGAAAAGTTAGTTGCAACAAGAAGTTGTGAGTAAAGATAAATTATTTAAATAATAAAGTAGTCAAAATGGTTGCAAAGAGAAATTATTTAAATAATAAAGTGGTTGCAACAAGAAGTGGTGA
>ML854176.1:0-21362 GCA_009831015.1 Picea engelmannii
TGTCTCCTACATTTGAATTTCCAAATCACTACACATTTCTTCCTGATTAAGAATCTGGTCATTTCATCACTGCAGTATTCTTCAGAGCGGAGTATAGCTCCACAGGTTTAAAAAAAATAAACAAGTCTGTATTTTGTTGCACCATTATTTGAGACCTATTCCATTATATTTATCTCTTCACCCTTATCACATTCATACCTATCATTTTTCAGCAAACGTTTTGACCCCACCTGCCCCTTTTCAGTTCCCTCGTCATCATGGCCCATACCCATAGACAAGACTTGGAAGCTCTCTTCAATACCTTGCAATCTAATTTCACAGAGACCCAACAAGAAGTGAGACAACTCAGTGCCAATATTTCCACCATCAATAAAAACATGCATTCCTCCATGACGACCTCAATCAAGGAACTCAAAGAAGACCTCAAACAAGACATTACTACCCATATTGAATCTATCGATTCCATGATCTAAACCAAGCTTAATATCCCTGCAGATCCCCCTTTATCTGACCCACCTTTCCATACCAAAGTTGAAACTTCCTCTCATTCCCATAATTTTCATCCCCATCACTTTCAGTGTGACCTATGCCTTCTGCTTGTGGATGTGACCAAATTTGATGGCTCAGATCCCACTGGTTGGGTAACTCAAATGGAACATTATTTATCTTTGTACGACACTACAAATGACTTGGCCAAACTCTGGTATGGTGTTCTCCATCTAGATCAAGAACGTTGGAAATGGTGGTAATGGAGAAAAACTTATTGTCAAAGGTATGTTGCTTGGAAACACTTTGTGGCAGATCTTTATGAATGCTTTGACATTGACACCAAACATTTAGGCCGTTTGAAAAAGTTGAAACAATATGGCACAATGGAAGACTTTAAAGCTTCTTTTGAGCGAGTGGATTTTCATACAGAGGGCATGTCTGATGCTTTTTTCTGAGAATGTTTTATTAGTGGCCTAAAGGATGAGATTCATGCCCATGTCCTCATGGATCGACCTCAGAGTTGGGTGGAGGCTACTAAACAAGATAAGGAAGTAAAACAAGTTGTCTCTTCTAAACTAGTAAATCCTTGCACTAAACTAGTAAATCCCACTCCTCCTTCTACTCCACTAAAGATCCAAAAATTGACCAGGGATGAAATGGTTGATTGCCAACTCAAATGGCTTTGCTATAATTGTTACACATTATTTTGGTCACTCTGATGATGGCTTTACAATCATGTAATCAGGCCCTCAAAATCATCTTTTGCCTGAGAAAAGTGACTGCTTTCCTCCTCTGTAAGACTACTTTTTGGAAGGACGTCGCAGGCTACCCATAGTATACAGTGTTGAAATCCATGATTTCCATGGGCTTCTCTATAGTTGGCCTATGGGATTTCCGTAGGCTTCTATATAGGCAGGGTGCGACAGCGTTTGAAAGCCAAAAGAGGAAAGAGTTTTGAGAAGTTTCTAGAAAGGGAATCTTCTGGAATGTGAGGTGGGGTCTGTATGGTTACAATCCTACTGACTTCTTTGATCTGGTGGGATCATGCACATCCCTTTAACCACTACACCTTATCCTATATAGTAATGGGCTTCTCATGGAAAAGGTTAAGCACAGTTAAGAAAAGTTTAGCAAAGGATTTCCGGAATAATAGGTTGGAGATTGTATGAAGAATATTATTTCAGTTGATGCTTGAGGTCTCCATTCACCCATCAATCTTTTGAAGATTATCTTCATGCAAATATCATAACAAGTATATCTTCATGCAAATCTCATAACAACTTGCGACATCAAGGAATTTCGGTTATATCTTCTACTTTTATTCAATATAATACAGTGGCATGTTTCTTTCCCATAAAATCATTCTCATTTTATTACATGACTTCTTGATCACATGTTTAAGTTTTCATTGAATCTATCATAGTTTCTTTCACTTTGGTTGGTTTTTGTCACTGCAGATCTGGTTTCACAAGGGCACCGAAGCGAAGAGGGAACAACAAAGATATAAGGAATCTATATCAAAGGTAATTCATCAATTCCTTTTTTGACACTTAGATCAATGATTGTAACTTAGGGAAAGTGTCATGTCCTGTTCAGTTTTGTTCTAGATCCAGGTTGATCTAGGGAGATTAGTTTATGTCTGCATTTACTGATTTATCCTACAATAAATTTGGCCACTCCATAAATAAATCTTTATCACCATGCTTCGTCGGATAATAGGAATCCATAAGACCAGTTGGCACACAATGTTGTTTTCATCATTATGGGCCTCTCAGACATCTATGAAGTATTCTATGGGATTTACCCCTTTTCAACTAGTCTACGGCATTGAAGTCATTCTCTCGATTGAATGTGAAATACCATATTTGAAGCTAGCCTTCAAAATTCTCCCAAACACCTATGTCGAAGAAGAATGTCTATTGTATATTATGCAATTAGATGAGACCCATCATGATGCCACCCTAGTTATTGCAACCCAGAAGAAATGTGTAAAATCCCAATATGAAAATCATGTCAAGCCACGTGTTTTCTCTGAGGGAGATCTAGTTCTCCTCTATGAACAAGATCATGATCTACTAGGAGCCAGAAAATTCAATTCTATGTGGCGAGGTCCATATATCGTCAAACGATTGTTAAAGAAGGGATCTTACAAGTTAGTAGATTATGATGGCATTCCTTTGAGTGAACCCAGAAATGGGCTTTACTTGAAGAAGTACTATGCTTAGACTGTCTTTGCATGAGTGCTTGTACTTTTACTGTACCATACTCTTGTGTGTTACTTTTTGTGCTTTTCATTATTTTGTTTCCACCCCCAACAACTTACCTCATGTTGTTCTTGGTTTCCAGATGTCTGTGTCTTCACTACCCTATATTGGCTTTACCGATGGTGCTAGCCGTAGCACTCATAACCTATCTTTTGTTGCTTGGGCAATCTATGCACCTACCAACAAACTTATCAGTTTACAAGTTGTTTTCCTCGGTCGTGAAACTAATAATATCACAGAATATAGCACAGTCATCGAATTATTGACCAATGGTATTTCACTTGGGATTCGTCACTTCGTTGTATGACTTGATTCACAGCTAGTAGTGCTCCAGTTAGGTAATGTATATATTATCCAAAGTCCTACTTTGTTACGGGTATATCTATGAATTCGCCTCTTGGAATGTTATTTCGATTATATTGAATATCAACATATTCCTAGATGTCTAAATACATTAATTGATGCTCTAGCTAATTATGTGTTAGAAAGACATTTGAGACATTTATAAATCCAATCACACATTACACATTGTATATAGAATCAAACTAAGCTGGTAGAATCCTCATGTATATATAACAATAAAATGTTTTACAAATTGTTTTTCCATCCGAGGACCAAAATATCAAAATATGAAGCCCATGGCTTCTACAAAATAGTATCATGGATGCTTCTCATGGTAGCATACTACTGCCCGTGCCACCCTATGAAGTAACTAACCAAGTGATTCAGACAAACTTACAGTATGGCGTTGATAAAGTCTCGATATCTCCTCGATCGAGATGTCAGGAATGCATGTTGTCAGACCCTCTGGGTTCTACTCCATTTCCTCATAGTCGCCAGCATCCCACCCTACTACTACACCTGTCTCTCCTTATCTCTGGATCAGATATGTTCTCGAAGGTCGGTGTAGCCCTACATCTACATGGTCAAAAGTTTTTGATTATTCTTTGGATCGAAAACACAAAAAACATCTGATATCTTAAAAGTCCACAAAAACACTATAAATAACAAAATGTCTTTCTTACCTAGATTTCCCCACTGAAATCTCTTAGGGAGAACCAAGTCGGGATCACCCTGAAAATCCAGGCCAGCATACACATAATCATTAATCATCGAAATTTGGGACCTTAACCAGTCAAAAAATGCATCAGTGTACTTGATAATGGGGCCCACTACGTGTCGAGCCATAAGGTCACACCATCATTTCATTCTTGGGTCTCGTGGAGATGGTATTCCCCACTCTACCTGTAGCCGCAAATGAGGGACTCTTTCTAAGAAGAAAGACACCAAAATGGACCCATACCCAAACTGCTTTAGGCCTGAATTCTTTCTTTTAGTGAGTTGTGTCTTCATACTGCGGAGCACACCGTCACACCAATTGAACACTCGAGGTTCTGTGCATTCAATGGGGTATTGAAAATAACTCTAGAGGGCCATGTGCGAAGAATCACTTCCCGCCATCCGTACAATAGTAAAGAGAATAGTTTTGATATTCAGATCTCGAACACCTCTGATGGCCACTATACCTTTGTGCCTCTTGGCCTCAGGTTTGCAATATCGATGGATGTACTCGCTCATCGGAAAGCCCCCACCTAGACCCCTTGTTAAGGTCACATGTTCCCCATGACAGGATAACCCCGTCAAAAAGTAAATATCTTCGATTTCCAAGGAAATAATATAGACACCCACATGGAACACTTGTTGGTCCACATCCCATAAGTGGACCAAGTACTCTAGTAATCTCAGCTAGGCTCTCATGCCCTGGATTTTGAATAACTTTAACAAGCCACATTGTCGAAGGGAATTGACGGTCCACGGATCATTCAAAGCCATGAATTAATCATCCTTGTGCTCTCATTCTCTCCACTCCAACATTTTGGCAATAAAACACCTATGTGGAGATTAGAGAAGACAATTAGAAACCTTAATCATCATTTTTTTAATTCTTTTTGGTCCAACGCATGCATTTCTTTTTGGGTTTTTGATCACTGCAACCGGGCTTCAATTACAGTGCAGGGTTTCCACAGGTGATCCATTGGGCACCTGCAGAAATCCTTGATTTCCATAGGGCCCGATACTAGTCATTTGCAACGGCCCCAGCGCACGCCTACCGACGCAAAAACGCACCCAAAAAACATTTTTTAATCAGTAAAAACGAATTTCAATCTATTCAAAAGGAGGAGGATGAAGAGATTACCATCTTGATGGAGATTGTTCACCAAATGGTCGCCTGTTCTCCTCGCAATCGAAAGCCGAAGTCGACGGTAAAAAAAGGGATTTTAGACAAGTTCTTAATCAAATGCAAATGAAATGGTAAAATGAGTTGTTATTCTTATTTATTTCACTTTTTACCTTTTTTCATAATATTTTATATTATATAATTGCATTTTGTTATAAACCCTCAAGTCTAATAGCCTCGTGAGTGTCTTGTTTATTGCAGGAAGAAGACTAGGGTCCTAATTAATGGAGTATGGATGTTTTTTCCGTAATTTGTTTTCTCTTTGTTACGCATATCGATACCTTTTAGGGTTTTTTAGTAAAACCTCGAGTTCACTCTTCGTTCATTCTCGTGCTTGAAAATTTATGAGAACCTAATCGAGTATACTTTTGTTGTCCTTTCGTACTCGTCTTGGTAACATAAAAGGAAACACACATGGAGTATCATTTAATCTATTTTCACACTCCATAAAAATGAAAAGATTGTCAAGCGACCTGTTTTGTTCATGCTAATAAAAGTATTTGAATCAAACATTCAATGGGTGATAGTTTATCACTTTTTCGGTCTTGTTGAACTATTTTTATGAAAAGGGAACTGAGAGAGTTCTCTTTAAGTTTTTTTAAGACTATATAAACATGAAACAACCCCGAGTTTTCTATCTTTGGACTCGTTAAACAAACATCAAAAAACCCACATGGGACCAAACCGCTCCTTCTTAGGGTTCATTAAAAATACTCCGAGGGAGACTTCCAAAGGATGAGCTTACATTATAAGAATATTTTATCCTCCTCAATCTTGTGTAAAAATAAAGAGGTACTTTCCAGAAATGGTGGGGGGGAATTTGGGAAAGAAATGTGTCTTTGTATCTGTGTTAGTAGCAGTGAAGAGTCTCTCTTGAACATGACACCCACTTTTTCATCATTTGAATCCAGGTTGGGAAATCCATTTGTCTTTTGTTTGACTTTCTGTAATTTTAAATCTTGGGTCGTCTTTGAGTCAATGTTTCCAAGACTTTCATTGTGCCATCCATATGTTCGAGAGTAGTCCAAATAAGCCCTATCTTGAGTCAGCCATCTGCAGTTGTCAATTCCTACCATGTCGGCCTTCCTTGTGTCATTTTCAGATCATATTCATGTTTTAATCTATCCTAAATCTGTGAATTATTTCGTTTCATTTATGGGGGATACATCAAGGCCCTCCTGTGACGAGTCTCTTCCTGTTGACTTCAACTAATTATACAGGGACAAGAATTAGAAATCGTTTAGTACCTTAGATCCTGCATGCCCTAATGGCAGGTTTATTTGCTCTTGACAGTGGATTCACATCATTGGTCCATGATCAAGAGATTCCATCGAATTTTCAACTTCAACTCATTTATTCACATTCGTTGGATTGTGTTATAGTACCTTGGGAGTCATTGACATCAATGGTGATTTCCCTCTCACTTGTTAACGATTTTCATCAATAATCGGTAATCAAGTGGTTTCTAGCCATGTTCGACTCCAACACCTGTAATCACATGGCTAGATTCGTACTTATGGAAGACAAGATTGAAGACCTTGGATCTCATCATTCTTGGATCTCATCATTCATGGTCCAGGTTGCAATGGAATATTGATGATTTGTATTGACACATAGATCCAATTTGTATGTCTTGTGGCTATGTTTGCATCTGAATTTTTCTCGTGTAGAGATCCACAGTGTATTCCTTGTAGCTATGTAACATTTCGATGACATGGATGTATAGTGTATCATTACTGACCATGTATTACACTTATGATTTCAATCATTTGCAATCTGAACATGGGAGTTCCTACTTCAGACATGGTATTGTATTGTGCATATGCTTGTTTGTTTGCAGGTTCCCTATTGGTGCGTTCTTTGTTCCCGAAACACACATGTATTTTACAAAGTATTTTGGTTGTCACAGGTTCCAACCTCATACTTTGGGGGGCATTCTGTTACACATTATTTTGGTCACTCTAATGATGACTTTACAAGCATGTAATCAGGCCCTCAAAATCATCTTTTGCCTGAGAAAAGTGACTGCTTTCCTCCTCTGCAAGACTACTTTTTGGAAGGACATCGCAGGCTACCCATAGTGTGTAGTGCGAAAATCCATGATTTTCGCAGGCTGCTCTATAGATGGCCTGTGGGATTTCTGCAGACTGTTATATAGGCAGGGTGCGGCAGCGTTTGAAAGCCAAAAGAGGAAAGAGGCTTGAGAAGTTTCTAGAAGGGGAATCTTCTAGAATGTGAGGTGGCATCCATATGGTTACGATCCTACTGACTTATCTGATGTGGTGGGAACATCCTCATCCCTTTAACCACTTCAATTTCTCCTATATAATAATGGGCTTCTCATGCAAAAGGTTGACCACAATTAAGAAAAGTTGAGCAAAGGATTGTTGGAAGAATAGGATGGAGATTGTGTGAATAATATTATTTCAGGTGATGCTCAAGGTCTGCATTCACCCATCAAGATTTTGAAGATCATATTCATAAAAATCTCGTAACAAGTATATGTGTGTGTTGGAATGAAGAACCACTAAAAGGGAACTTGCGACATCAAGGCATTTTGGTTGTATCTTCTACTTTTATTCAATATAATACAGTGGCATGTTTATTTCTCATAAAATCATTCTCATTTTATTACATGACTCCTTGATCACATATGTAAGTTTTCATTGAATCTATCATAGTTTCTTTCACTTTGGTTGGTTTGTGTCACTGTAGATCTGGTTTCACAAGGGCTCCAGAGCGAAGCGGGAACAACAAAGATATAAGAAGGTGATCTCAAAGCTAAGTCATCAATTACTTCTTTAACACTTAGATCAATGATTGTAACTTAGGGAAAGCATCATGTCCTGTCCTGTTTTGTTCTAGATCCAGATGGATCTAAGGATATTAGTTTATGTCCGCATTTACCGATTTATCCTACAACAATAATTGTGATGACAAATATTTTCTGGGACACAAGTGTAAGGAAAAAAATATTTTTATGTCCATCTTGGAGAATGTTTCGAAAGAGGATGTTGAATATCCCCTTTTGTCTGAGTCACCTGAACCCACTGACATAATAACCCCTCCCTCAGACCCTCCCAAGGTAGAACTGGTCATTTCCCTAAATGCTCGTATTGGCTTCTCTTCTCCCCAAACCCTCAGACTAATTGTCTACATCAAGCATAGGAAGGTCATCACTCTTTTTGATAGTGGAAGCACCCATAATTTTATTCATCATCGCATTTCCCAAGAAACTAATTTCTATATCTGTGCAATCAATAATTTCCAAATCATGATTTCCAATGGCAGGTCCATGAAATGTGGAGGGAGTTGTGAAAATGTGTGTCTCCAAATGGGTGACTACCACCTGAAATATCATATGTTTGTGATTGACCTGAGAAGTTGTGACATTGTGTTGGGTGCAAACTGTATAAGGAATTGGGGTCCCATTCTCATGGATTTTAAGGAATTAAGCATGAAATTCGAACAAGAGGGCCAACAATATAGGTTCTAATGAATCATCATCAGTTCCCCTGAGATCATTAGTTCCCATCACATGGAAAAGATGCTAAAAAATGGTCATTCGGGCATTATTTCCCAACTCCATGCCATACAAGCAACTGAGACACCCTCTGTGTCGCAGGACCTCCAATCCATCCTCTCTAAACATCAAGTAGTTTTTTCCACTCCCCCGAGAATCTGTCCTTCCTGTGTTGTTCATGATCATTCCATTCCCCTTGTCCCAGAAAGCCTTCCTCCCAATATTTGTCCCTATCGTCACCCCTTTTCCCAAAAAAATGAAACTGAGAAAATGGTTCAATAACTACTTAACGCAGATGTTATCTTCCCTAGTACAATCCCCTACTCTTATCATCTGGTCATGGTCATGAATAAATAAGGTTATTGGTGCATATGTCCTGACTTTCGCGCCCTCAACAAACTCATCATAAAGACAAAGTTCCCATTCCTGTCATTGATGACCTCTTGGATGAATTGAGTGGCACACAGTTCTATACTAAACTTGATCATTGTTCTGGCTACCACCACATATGTATGAAAGAGTCAGACATTCCTAAGACTTCCTTTATAACTCATCAGGGCCACTATGAGTTTTTGTTCAGGCCCGTTGTCTTGTGTAATTCTCCCTCCTCTTTCCAAAGCCTCATGAATCATGTCTTCTGTCCTTTTCTCTGTCATTTTGTCTTAGTTTTATTTGATGATATTCTCATCTATAGAAAAACCTAGATAGACCATATTGATCATGTGGATCGATTTGTCCATCTACTCTCTCAGCACCAACTTTTCCTCAAACAATCTAAATGTGATTTTGGAGCCTCAAAAGTCGAGTACTTGGGTTATCTTATTGGAAAGGATGACGTCAAGGTGGATCCTAAAAAGATTGAAGCTATGCACTGGGCTCACCCAAAGACTCTCAAAAGATTCTGTGGATTTATGGGCTTAACAGGTTATTATCGCAAGTTTGTTAAGAATTATGGAAATATTGTGGCCCCTTTTACTGCACTCCTTAAAAATAATTCTTTCACCTGGACTCCAGCATCTTCTCAAGCTTTTCAAACCTTGAATATGGCCATGTGTACCACTCCAGTTATATCCCTTCCTGATTTCACAATGACCTATGTCCTAGAATGTGGAGCTTCAATGAAAGGAATTGGTGTTTTCCTTATGCAAGAGCGTTGGCCTTTAGCCTTCACCAGCAAACAACTTTCTGAACAAAATTTGGGAAAATCAATCTATGAAAAGGAAATGTTGTCTATTCTGCATGTCTTTGATCTTTTGCACCCTTATCTATTGGGGCAATGTTTCCAAATTAAGACAGATCACCAAAGCCTCAAGTATTTTCTGGAACAATGCATTTCCTCCCCAGAGAAACAAAAAAGGGTGACTAAGCTCTTTGGATATGATTATGAGATCATTTACAGGAAAGGAAAAGAAAATGTGGTTGCGTATGCACTTTCCCAAAAATATGAAGATGAAGGGTCCCTTTTTTTTCTCTTGTTCATTGTACCAGATTGGCTCCATGTCGTTCGCCAGAAATGGCTACAGGATCCCAAAAGTTCTCATATGATACAATAATTGCAATCCAATTCTCTAGTTTCCCCAGTGTACTTTTGGCTCCATGATGATATTTGATGCAAAGGCCATTTGTATTTAAGTAAATAGTCAAAACTTAAATCCACGGTACTTTCTGAGCTTCATGCTACTCCCACTGTTAGGCACTCCAAGTTTACCAAAACCTATCATAGGGTCAAATGTTATTTTTTCTGGGATGGTATGAAACGAGACATTCATAATTTTGTGGTTGAATGTGATGTGTGTCAACACAATAAGGCATAAAGAGTCAAATATCCTAGCACACTACAACCGCTTATGATTCCATCTGCGATTTGGCGGGATATCTCTATGGATTTATTGTAGTCTTACCTAAATCGGGAAATAAATCAATCATCATGGTGGTAGTTGATCACCTTTCCAAGTATGCTCATTTATGTTCTCTTCAACACCCATTTACAACATCCATTGTGTCTCTAATTTTCATGGATTGGGTCTTCAATCTTCATTGCATGCCGCATTCTATTGCTTTTTATCGAGACCCAAATTTCACCAAAAATTTTGGAAAGAACTGTTCAAGCTATAAGGCACCCAATTATATCTCATCATAGATTATCATCCCCAGACTGATGGTCAAACTTAATTTGTCAGCAAGTGTTTGGAAACATATTTTAGGTGGTTTGCATCGGAAAAGAAAAATGAGTGGGCTCAATGGTTACCACTACATGAATGGTGGTACAACACTTCATACCATATAGCTACCTACATGACTCCTTTTGAAGTAGTATATGGAAAAAATCCACCTTTAGTTCTCTCATATTTATCAGGTGTCTTGAAGGTCTAGGAGGTTGACCAAACACTTACAGTTCGAGAGGATATTCTTCATACCCTCAAAGAGAACTTGGTCATCACCCAGAATAACATGAATCAACAAGCAAATCAAGGTCGCTCTGAATGTCAATTTGCATAAGGGGATCATCTCTTTGTTCAACTACAACCTTACAATCAAAATTCCCTCAAGGCTGACCATTGTTAGAAACTGGTGCCCAAATTTTATGGTCCTTATAACATTCTCAAGCGTGTGGGACTGGTGGCCTATTAGTTAGCTTTTCCCGGTCATTCTAAGCTACATAATGTTTTTCATGTTTCCTGCTTAAAGAAGGTTATTGGAACTAAGTTCCAAACTCAAACCAACATTCCGAAGTTGGACGAAGAAGGCTCTATTTGGATATATCTGAAATCAGTTTTGGACCAGCATGAGCATCGCCTGCGTCAGGGAACCGTCAAGGAAGTGTTAGTCCAGTGGAAAAATACAACTCCAATAGATGCCACTTGGGAACCAACTATGATTCTGCAACAATTTCCACATCTCAAGCCTTGAGGACAAGGCTATGAGTAGTAAAGAATATTTGGGAAGTTTTTTTGAAGCAAACATGAAACTTTCCCATGATTTGAATGATCACACTGGAATAGAGAAGACCCATATCCAAACTGGAGAAATAGAGGATCGTGACTTGGTTCTTTTTGAAAAGAAACTGACACTAGTAAGGGAAGGTCTTCAAGGGATTGTGTATTAGAGAATGGGCTCCCTTATGAAGAGGAAATATAGTTGGTAAGGTACCTGATAAACTCATAGAGGTTCCATGCTTAGTAGGAAGAGGGAAACTTCCATTGTTGTTAATGGAGTGAAGGAGAAGTAACCTTCTTGAACCATTTATTGGTTTGCAAATTATTTGAGGTAATCCTCTCATGGTATCCTCGCCTTGCATGGGGGTAGTATGTTGTAGAAAAGCATATTGTGAAATAGACTATGGTTGGGTGGAAATGCATCTTTGCTTTGTCAATTGGCTGGTTGGAATCAATACTAAACAAATAAGTTATTTTGTTTTCATGTCAATTCAATTCTTAATAACAATGATAAATTGTTTGATGTTTATGTTGAAGCTCTAATTAAATGAAAGAGTGTTGAATTCCTGAGTAAAATGGAGTAAAATTAAACTTAATCCCTTGTTAATTTAATTAACTATAAGTGAATGGATGAGGATGATCAATACAGGTCAGTATTCCCATAAATTGCCTAGCCCTTGAAAGGAAACCTTTCTATATGTAAAATATTCATTTGGGCACCTGGGGTAGTGTGTTCCTGATTATTGGGGAGTGGTATGGTATCCTGAGAGAAGTGAGATAAATCCTTGAATGAGAGAATCTAAGACTATTAAGTAATAGAACATTCGTTAACCCAATGATTTCCCCTTCTTTTGAATGGAAACATTGCAGGATGCAAGATATTCCTTTGGGATTTTTGGAGTAGACTACTCCTAGTGAGTTGCAGAGTGGTTTGAGCACCCAAGAGATTCAGGAAAGACACTGGTTAACTAGGCCTAAAAGGAAAGTGGACCAATTATATCTTGGAACGAACCTTTAACCCTAATTAAAACCCATATTTGAACCCAAAAGAATGACATTCGTTGATCAAGTGGATGCAAATATATCGACTATTGATTGGAGATTTGGGCCATTGGGAGAAAATTATGTGAGAAGACAAGGTCATCGGAGAACCCAAAGTGAGAGGTCACAATGGATTTCTAATGGGAAAGTCCCAAGCAATTGTTAGTCTTTGGTCTATCGGGATTTGAGTTGATGAGATCTAGGTCGTCTGTAACATACCCAGCTACCCACAGGCTGATATATGCCACTTAAATAGGATGCAACACACCCAACAACCAGTAGGCGGAGCACGCTGCAGTCCCAAGACTCAGTTTTCTGATCTTATCTCGAAATCAAAGGACTATTCATGAATGTTAGAGGCATGAAAACCACATGAATAAGACAAGATCCATGCCACATTATAAAAGAGATAAACAACATGCCATGCACAACAAATAGCCAGTAGGCAGGCACATTAAAAATACATATCTCAGAGATAATTAAATACACAGTGGAAATAAACATTAGACAGAAAACACATAGATCACTTATCTTTGCAAGTAAATGTTTAGCAACTGGCTGCAGACCAAGGATGTTCCTCCCAACCATAGACATTGTTGTTCATTTACTCTCAATAGCAGGTCACCCCCGAGCTAGGGATATGAATCCACATGGATGGGTCCTAGGCCAAGTCTAAACACACAACAGTTGGCTAAGTAGCTCTCAGGTTCCCCAACCTCACAACAAATCCTAGTTTCCATCTCTCTTTCCCCCTCAGCCTACACAACCCCAAGAAATAAACACCTTTATCTACCATGCAGTCCCTAAGGTTGTTCCATTTCTCTCCAGGGATCTTGTGTTACTCGTCAGGAAATATCCCTACTGGAAACTCCAAGGACTCTCAGCTGTGGACAATTGCATCTGAACCACCATCAAGCTCATGCGCTCAAGAATCCATTCACTCCTGTAATTATCAGTAAATCATTATATCCATTCAACGATGGATCTCCTCTTCCTTCCATTTGTTTCCATTCTCGGCCCAAGAGCACACGAACTAGCAATAGTGAGTGAAGAAGAAGAAGAACAAGGGAGCAAGGGGAATAAGATGAACCAGGGGAAAAATGATCACCTAACATCACTCGAAGCCACCCTCATGCACCCATTCATATCGATGCTTAGACCAAGAACATACGAATGCAGCAAGAGTGAGTCTCCCCAAAAATAAATAGTGGAAAGGGTGTAACAATGAATGAATAAGAACAAGTGAATGCATAAGAACCAGTGAACCCCCACCCAAAATAAAGATGGGTTTATATAATTACTTGGAAATCAATAACCACATGGCCTCCCCCAAAAAAATCATGTAACCCCTTGTCTCCATAAAATTAATTAGCCCCTCAATCCCCCCCTCTCATGGAATCATAAGCCCCTATCTCGTTTTCATTGACTATCTTGCAACCATCGGTGTATTTTATTAAAGTTTATGAAGTATTACATTTCCTAGACACTTTGGCCCCTTTTCAACGCTATTGAATCGACATCCTAAGTCATATTTTCATAATACATTATAGTTCATAAGGGTTAGAACTGGTATGTTACATCCCCCTCCCCTTATTTTGGTAGTTTCCTCAGTGCACAAAACCATTCCAATGTTATTAACATTACAAATCCAGTCCCTCTAGACTTAATCCACACAGGAAATCCATCCCAATCTTATATACATAGGCACTCTTGCCTAAAATTATACATGTATGCATAGGCATTCTAACCCAAAACATGTATAATGATCTTCATAATTTATATTTTTGGTAGCAGTTCCAACCAACAATATCTCCTTCCTTCTCAGCACTGCACAACCCAAAGAAATTAATCTCTTTCTCTGCCATGCAGTCCCTCAGGTTGTTCCACTTCTCTCCAGGGCTTCAGTGCACTCAGCCAGGAAGTTTCAGAGTTGTGGCTTCCAGAACTCCAGCTACAACAAGTCCATTGCACATTATTCATTCTATGCCCTTGTCATTCAATTGCTCCAACATCACCTTCTTATTTTCCTTCATAGTATGGTTCTTTTCTAGATTTTCAACATTCATTTTTTTCTTATCTGTGCGGTTCATGGATCTGCATCCATATGGTTGTCTTGTTAACTTGGCTCATTGTTTTCCTTGACATACCCATTGTGTGCATGATCCCAATCAATAGTTTACAAGAAATATCAAGTCTCCTCTTCCTTGTGGTCACTCACCTTCCAAGCCTAGGTTGAGGCATCCCCTTCTCTGCTATATAGACCCTCAAGAAATCCATCTTGCCTGACCAAGGCTTTCTTGGACAACAAGATTTCTAGAGAATTTATCGAGTCTTACAGTTGAGGCGACTCTCTGGCGTGTGTTACCACAACACAACATATTCTAGGGTGATCATGTCTTACCATAGGGTCCTCATGTCCCAACAATATCCTTTTCCATTTTTTGCAGCTTGCATTTCCAACATCTCATTTTCATTATACACATATAGTCATCATGAGATATCATTATAACCCTTTCCAATCATAAATGCCAAATATGTTTTATACATGAAAATAAAATTTTCCAAGCATAAGATTTTTGCTCATAATGGTTGGCTCTACAGATGTAGATATCAATCTTCCTTATGGGCTTACATCCCTTCCATATCCAAGACCATTCTACTTGAAATTTATTCAATTTACATTCATCCAAAACAATTTGTCAATAATCATCAAATCATAATTCCCAAAACTATTTTATATAAGAAAAATAAAACTTCTAGACATGAGCTTATGCTCATAAAAATTTGTCTCTTGTAGCAATAGGCATTGTTGGCACAGGGGAAGACCCAGGGTTCAATTCTACAACAACGCACCAACAAAACCCTAACTACCAGCCTTTCGGCAACACCTGTGAAGTAGATGAAGTCTCACCCGAGGTAGATGCAGGGGTGGTTCCAGAACTCTAGTGTTTGCAACCTTAGCTGGGACATAGATCTGTGATTCTGACACTTAACAGAGCAATCACCAATTAACATTCATCAATATCCAATTCTTAGTTACAACAAAGTTAAACCCTAATTACAAAGAACTGCAGTATTCATTCAGATGTAAGGTATTTAAGAACTAAGCATATGTACATAAGCCAGAGCTAACATCCATCCTCATTATTAAGAACTAAACATCAACAAATCTATCTATCATTCATCTATATTAAAGCACTAAGAAAGTAAACACATCAATACATCGCACAAAGTATAGAAACATATCATGTACGTGGTTCACCCCCACCCTGGGGCTACTTCCACCAACTCTTCTCTTATTTATTATCTTCGGTCAAGCTTCTTATAGACACATAGCATCCAAGTCCTACTTCGTAGAAGACAGGAGATCTGCGCGCACTCCACCAGATCCTCCTTCTTCTACTTAGGGTACAACACCAAGCCTTCACACAGTCTCTTATAGTTACTTGCACAATCCTTGCAAGACTCACATAGTATGCACAAATCACTTACAATTCATGATCACATAGATCAAACACTAGAACTTATCACTTTTCATCACATAGATCAAACACTACCACTTAGCACTTTCGATCACATAGATCAAACACTAGCACTTAGCACGCCAACCTCTTCTTACATCGCCTAGATACTTATTTATACATTACAAAATAGGCCTAAGAATGGGTAAACCCATGGGTTGACATTCCCATACCCATTACATAATCCTGAATCCCAAAAAGGGGCCATGATCCCAAGATCTCCGCTTCATCTTGCGCTCCACCTTCAATATCCTGTCAAAGTCCCAAAATTAGGTCAAACATGACCAAGAATCCTCAAAACTTGGTCAAGGGCCAACAAGCCCCCAACAGTCACCTATGACTCATCACGAGTCACTCTGATATGACTATCTCTTCTTCAAAAGCCTCGATCTTAGCTCGATCTGCTTCGACTTAGTGTTGTGCCACGACCTCCTATTCAACAAACTCTTGGATGACTGCTTCATTGACAGGTCCCTCTAGGCGTTGTTCGGCTGCAGTGACGAATTTATCCACTTCCTCTCCTTGACCTTCGATCTCTACAAACAATTGGAAAGCCTCATCCTATACAGTTTGGAGCCTCTGAGTTACTTCCATAACTCTGCTCTAAATGGTGTGGACCTGTTGTTGGGCGGTGTGTTGCTCCTGGGATCGCTTCATTCTTTCTACATCTGATAGGGGCTTCAACTGCACCTGTATTGTCTCTGTTTTCTTCTTTTCTTCCTATAGTTGTGACTCTAGTGACTTCAATTCTAGATTCACAGTGATTCGCTCATAATTCTGGGCATTGCAATCACTTAGTTTCTTGCACTCCATGGAAAGGACTTTGATTCTTTCAACTGCGCTTCAAGAAGTTGTTTCTCTTTGATCCCTTACATCTTGCACGATGTTGGGTATGGTGCAGAGCTCTAAGTCTACTATTCATTGTTGTAGTTGTTGGGCAACTTTTGCGAGTTTCTCTACTTGATGCATGACTCGGTCTTCTGCCTGTGGTTCTAATCCTTTAACAAAGTGGAGTTCTCTGTTGACTGCTTCTTTCACTTTGATTTTATCTGCGAGCAACTATTATTTTTCTTGTTCCATCTGTGATTTCTCTTATTCAAACTTTGCCTACAGAGAAACCTTCTCCTTTTCTGCAAGTCGGCGTTGTTCTATGAGTACTCCTTGCACTTGCTTGAAGGCCTGAGTGGCTTTTTTTGTTTCTTCTTGTGTGTGACGAAGACAAGCTTCAACCACATCAGTTAGTTGGAGGAGTTGGGCTAGCTCATCTCCCAACTCTGGTTCTCCTTATGGCAAGGGCACAGTGTAAACTGTGTGGACGGGATAAAGGGCCTGTTGTACCCCTCAGAGGTCAAATTTAATTTTGTTGTACATTTCCTCCTTCTTAGCTTCTTGTTTCTCCATGATTTCCAGCAAAGCGTCATTTAGGGTTGCTATGATGAAGTGAAAATCATTGGTAATGAGTAGAGTCTTCAGCTTGGTCACAGTGGCTCTGGATTTCTTCCAGGAAGAAGGTTTTGGGGGAGAAAATTTCCTCTTCTTCAAGGGATCAACCTCGTCTTTGGGTAGTGTTACTTCACCTTGCTTATGTTCAACTCCTTTTCCATTTGTCTCTTCTACTTATTCATCACCCCCTCGGTCAAGTGATACTAAAGCAGTCTTGCCTGAGGCATTGCTTAAGTCTTGGACCTCTTCATTATTCTTCCTTTTGCTAGTGTTGGGTGTGTTATGTTCTTTGTGGGTGGCCTCCAGGCTAGCCAGTTCAAGGTCATACATCTTTGCAGGTTCAATGGGGATAAGGAGGTCTGTGGACTAGCTCTTAGTGATATCCTCAAGGTCCTCTTTCATGAGTCTTTAGTATGACTGACATTGCTCCTTATGTTCATCAGCTCACACTGTAATGTAGATGAAGTGTCGATCTGCGTATAAATTTGTTAGGGTTTGGAACCTCTGTAGAGTGTTTGAAGTCATGCAAGGTAATATGCATGAAAAACAACGTTCGACTACCACTGTTTTTTCATATCACTTGAGTACCAGAGTGTGGTCAACTTCACAGCAAGCGGCTCGAAAGGTTCAATATCCGGGAAGGTCGCACCTTCCATTATCTCCCAGGCAAAAAAGGCGATGAGGATCAGGAGAGAGCTAAAGTGAAACTTGTATCCCTAATCCTGTGCTTCACGACAGTGTAGCTCCAACTGATTAACTAGGTACTTCGCCTAGTTCATTTGTAGACCTATGATCACTGTGCAAAATCAAATAGTCTATGGGCTCATATAGTCATGGTTGAAAAAAGTGTTCTCATTGCATGGTGTGATGGTATATATAGATAAATTGGCAATGTATCTCTTGCAATGGGTGAGAAGCCTTCATTAACTTAGTTATGTTCATTATGGCACGGTCCCAACGGTCTAGTGGAAAAATTTCTGACCATAAATGCTTTTATACCCATTCGGGTCATCGATCTAATGGTTATACTTTTCCCAATGGTTATATTGCTTCACCATGTCGAAGTTCCATGTGACGCAGTTCTGATATCCCGACGAAGTTCCAATTTTGCAAATTTTCCTTCTTTGAAGTTCCCTCTGGAACCTTCTATAACTTTTTGATATTAGCTCTCTTCTTACATAGTTTTCTATCCTTCTTTTCGGTGAGCTTCATCTTGGAATTCCTTTTTCCATTCTGACTCTTATCTTCTTTTGGTAGAGTAACTTCACGCTGGTGATATTTTTTCCTAGAAATCAGGGGTAATACTTCATCTGTATATGGAATAGGTACTTCAGTCTTCTGTAGGTCTTCTAGTGTTATTCCCACTTCGACATCCAAGTCTTTGGTTTTAAATAGCTTCGTTCGGTTCTCTTGTTCTTCAATCAAGTGTGTGATCCTCCTAGTCATGAAATCTTTCAATTCTTTCTTCTTATTTTCTAAGACTTCTTCTTCTTTCCTTCTGGCCCAATCTCTTTCAATCCAAGGTTTTCCTAGTAACATATAAAATGGTGTGTTGTTCTCATTAAATTTAACAAATTCAAATTCTTCCTCTGTCGAAGTTCCATGAGCATTCATAGATATCTGGGTAAGTCTTCCACATAGGGTTATCATATTTCCTCTGAATAATCCTATTCCTCCCAATGAAGGAATCATAGCAGGATCCTCTAAAATTTACCAAGTTCTTTATGTCATGATATTCACCTTTGTTTTCTCATCCATAACACAGTGAATGTCGAAGTATCCTATTCTTGTTTCAATGCACTCTTTTTCTTTGAATATATTTGATAAATTGATATGTCGGTGGTCATTCAAGGTTTCTTCATCTATAGAAATAATTTTTTTGATTCTTTCTGGGGTTTTTCCATAATCTCAGTTGCTTGACCTTTCTCATGGTCTTCTTGTCTCATATTCATCCTTTCAACATTAACAATCATTCTAGGGAAATCCAATACTTCATGGTCCATAGCTTTGCAACATAGGCAACTAGGTCTTCTTTTAGGTAATTCCTTAGCAAGATGTCCTAGTTTTATGCAACTGTAACAAAGGGTTAATCCTCTCTTTCTTTTAAATGATCCCCAGCCTCTCCTGTACTGCATGCTAGGATCAAGCTATCTAACCTGCAACAAATTCTTTCTAGGGTCCTGCATCCATTTTTTAGTCCAAACATTCTCTCTATGCATAGGTATAACATATATTTCACTATTCTTATCAAATCTACTCATATCAAATATTATTTCTTCTATCAATTCCCTAGTTTTCAAGCTAGGACAAATCTTATCAAAGATACCTAGATTCATACTCTAGAAACAAAACATTTCACTTATCTTACTTCTACAGAGAAAAAAACTTACAAGTCTTACCTCTTTAGTCTCACTTCCACCTTTATCAGGGAACAAAGCTCCCATATATTACCTCTTTTCTTTAGATCTGACCTCTTCTATTCATATCTGACCCTCCCTCTTGGCATAGAGCTCCACAAATCAAGTAGTGTTGCATATTAGGGAAACAGTTCTATGCACGGATATTTTCTCTTTTTCAATTCATATGTTCGCACAAAGTTCCTTCTTCCTCAGTTCTTAGCAATCAAAGTTTCAGGTCGGATCTTTGCACAAAGCTTCTTCTTCCTCAATTCCCATCAATCAAAGATTCAGTTCAGATCTTTTCACAAAGATTCTTCTTGTTCAGTTCCCAACAATCATAGATTCAGGTCAGGTACCGACAATAGAACAATTTGTTGGCACAGGGGCAGACCAAGGGTTCAACGCTACAACAATGCACCAACAAAACCGTAACTACCGGCCCTTTCGACAACACCTGGGAAGTAGATGAAGTCTCACCCGAGGTAGAGGTAGGGGTGGTTGCAGGAATCTAGTGTCTGCAACCTTAGCAAGGACATAGATCTATGATTCTAACACTTAACATAGCACTTAATAGTTAACATTCATCAATATCGAGTTCTTAGTTATAGTGCAGTTAAACCCTAATTACAAAGCACTGTAGTATTCATTCAGATCTAAGGTATTTAAGCACTAAGAATATGTACCTAAGTCAGATATAACATCCATCCATATTATTAAGCACTAATCATCAACATATATATATCTATCATTCATCTATATTAAAGAACTAAGCAAGTAATCACATAAACACATGAATACATTGCACAAAGCATAGAAACACAACATGTGTGTGGTTCACCCCCACCGTGGGGCTAAGTCCGCCAACTCTTCTCTTCTTTATTATCTTTGGTCAATATTCTTATAGGAACATAGCATCCAAGTCCTACTTTGCAGAAGACAGGAGATATGTGTGCACTCCGTCAGATCCTCCTTCTTCTAGCTAGGGTACAAAACCAAGCCTTCACACAGTCTCTTACAGTTACTTGCACTAGCCTTGCAAGCCTCACATAGTATGCAGAAAGAACTTACAACTCGTGATCACATATATCAAATAGTATCACTTATCACTTTCGATCACATAGATCAAACACTAGCACTTAGCACTTTCGATCACATAGATCAAACACTAGCAGTTAGCACACTAGCCTCTTCTTACATCACCTAGATACTTATTTATACATTACAAAATAGGCCTTAGAATGGGTAAACCCATGGGTCGACATTCCCATACCCATTAAATAATCCTAAATCACAAAAAGGGCCCTAAAAGGGTAGAGATCCTGTGATATCTTCTTTGTCTTGCGCTCCACCTTTGACAGCCTATCGAAGTCCCAAAATTAGGTCGAACATGACCAATTATCCTCAAAGCTTGGTCAAGGGCCAACAGGCATTCGTATTCTTTATGGGATTACAATAATTCCATATCCATGACCCTTTCCTCATGCAATTTCAACATTCCTCAGCTAAA
>ML854177.1:0-13391 GCA_009831015.1 Picea engelmannii
CTAATGGTTTGAGGTTATAGAAAAAAATTTGACGCACTGTCGAAATGTCCTTGTGATTCCTTTCAGTCTTTCATGTCGATTTAAAATATTTTAGTTATGATTATTTTCAAGTCAAAATGCTTTGTTATTGGTCTCCTACAAATCACTTTACCATTTTAAAATAACATCTATAGTTTTGTAAAAAAGGAAAGGAAGATTATGAAAGTTGGTAGTTCTAGAATTTTCCTCGAATTTGATATTAAACAGTTTAAAGGCTGTAGTTCATGGATGTTGTATGATGAAGTGTTATAAAATAAATGGTTGTGGCTCGAATAAGGTTTGGTTAATGGGATTCTTTCTTTCTAAATCAGCTTGGTGAATAGTGGTAAAATATTTCTAGTAAATAATATTATTATGAACTTGTTTAGTGCTCAACACACCCTAAAAGCTTTTATGAAATTTTTTCTCTTTTGGGTACCACCTGTTTTCTTTTTGTTTTGTTGTCAGAATTAAATCCATTGTGTAGGATCATTAAGTTCACTTCCATGTCTCGTCATTGATCATGTTGGATTTATTTGGACCTATCATAGTGAAACCTTTGTATCTAAAAAAGAAGTTTACATTTTAACTAAGAATCCGCAGCTAAAATTGTGACCCACGCGCTTATGTTTGGCATCAGAAAAATATGAGCAGTAAAATGACCACATAGTAATGATAATCATCGATCACCGATGTATCATCAACATTGGTAAAAAAATAAGTATATTTGCACTGGTTGTTTGCAAAGAATATTCAGGAAATGGTCGATATCCCATCGACATCGGTGAAATATGAGAGGGATAAACATTGACATGGGTCATGACAAACTTCTGATAATCGATTACTGATACATTTGTTTGAGGTTGGTGAAATATCAAAGATTTAAATCCTAGAAAACTTTCGCATTTACACATCGCCGATCACCGATCCCCAATGCATTTTCGGCATCGACAAGTATCGAGGGGGGTAATCCGGGAACAATTGTTTGAACATATTGTCAATCTCTGAACCTTGATATTTTTTTAGCACCGACAGGGAAGGACCTGTCTATTAAAATGCTTATCTAACAAAAATCCCCAATTCTGAATAAAAATATTAAAATGAAGAAGCCAATTTCAAACGCCACGTGTCTTTGTCACGTAGGGATTTCGTACGTCTTAATTTCATCCCGATTCACCTTAGGTTTCCACGTGTCCTAGTCACACTTCCAGGTCAACATTTCCACATCAGCATTGTACGGTAAAATGGATCGGCATCAAAGTTTTTTCCAAGAGATATATATGAAAATTTTATAAAGGAAAGCGTCGACTCCCGATCCACCCGTTTAAATTAGCATAATGATGGGACATTTTCAACAAAAAATAAGATCATATTCTGCCATTTAATAGGCCAATTAATGTTTTTCTCTGCATACATTCCTACCTTATGCACTGATTGAATAACGTGAATTTGAAATTGTCGATGAACCAAAATGTAGCATGCACCTGTGCTGCCAAACTATGACTACATTTAATCTCAAGCATAATGTGGCTATGGCGACATATTTTGTAGAACCACACCTACAACCTGAATTGGATAATTGATGCGACAAGGTAAGTATTCTCTCTGTTTAAATCACCAAGACAGTTTTGAACCCCAACATTCTGCACACAAGTTTCTCATTTCTAGAGCAGTTGAAGAAGTGAAGAGAGCATCTCAAGAGTTGCGCTTGATTCTCAGAATTTCAAAACCAGGTTAAGCTAGTGCGAAGAAGAGGTATGTGTTAAATTTATTATTTTGGAGTCTCATTTTTATATATCAACATTCTATCTGCAACACGGTATCTAGCGTTTTTCTATCTGCAGGAAACAATTCCTCCAAGGAAGCCAATGACTAGACGCCCTTCAAGGGAACCCAAATTGAAGGAAGCAAAGGTTGGTGAAGGATCTTCTCCCGGCACTACAAGGAAGTTGGAGTTTGCTACCAGAGTGGAACCGGACATCAAAAAAACAACTAAGAAAGAATTTTCTCATCCCCCTTATTTCAACGATACAAAAGCAAGCACTCGATCAAAGATAATGCTTCCGCAATGGGGATATTTGTTCAATAGAATTAACTAGGAAGACTACCTATAGTTTATTCCCCACAATGACCTGAATGTAAGGGCACTCAACGAATAGGTTTTTCCAAACATCAAGTGGTCATGCCTGCATATGGTAGCCTTTTGAACCCCAGTCTTTACCTGCATTGAGACTCTAGGTTGGGAATCGACCATAAAGATGTGATGAAGTGCCTAGTCAATGAGGAGAATGGTGGATGTGTCAGTGTTTTTATCCTGACAAAGGTCCAAAAATATTACAAGATCAAGGAACCATAGGAGTGGTTAAACACAGATTTTGTAGTCTACGAATTCCATGACACCAGTCGATTAATGGCCTCCTGGTGGAAGGAAGACAAGAAATTCGCAAACCGAAGCAACGACTAGCATGGAACAACAAATCTAAGGGATCCATATATCTAATTAATGGCTCTAATTTTATGATAATATGGGGAGAAAGATTGAGCTAAGTTCTTGGAGGTGTTAACACATAATATTGTATTATAATTTGAGATAATTTCCCAAAATACAATTTCTATAGTAGGGTTCCTATACTTTTGGACAACTTGAATTCAAGTCAATTTTTAGGGGTTTTGAGAAGGAGTTTGTAGTACTTGATGATTCCATTGTGTAGCAGACATCATAAGATTTACAACCATATATATTGCAGCCCAAAAATCCTCTGGGAAGGCCTCCAAACACCCTCTCAAATACCACACTGTGTTTCTACTGAGAGCACGCCATGCTTCTGCAATTTTTGAGTGACTAACTTAAAACTTGTATTGTGAACAAATGAGAAGGTATTTTTGAAAACTAGAGGAGGTTTTTGTTCATCACATACCAAAAAAAAAACACCTCTCTTAGTTTTGAAAAACGTGTTATGGTTAGAGAGATATTAGACACAGAAAAGGAGCTACATAATCACCTATCTAGACACACAAAGGGTGCTACAGAATGTGCATAATTGTTTTACAGTGGCGCTACATAATTTCTTGTAACGATTACTATTACAAATTTGATCATAAAAAAAAACTACGAAATGTGTTTATCTAAATTTTTTTGTGGAGGAAGATGATATCTCTGTTGACTTTCTGACCAAATTCTAGCCTGACCCAGTTTGTAAATTGAGAGAAACAATTAAAACACTAGTGTGCTACAGAATGTGCTGCCAATTATCTGTTTTTCATAGTTGATTCAATATTTGCCTTGTTGGGAGGTTGCCACATGTCAAGGAGGGTTCAAATGGATTATCAAGGATGAGTTATATGTCAAGGGACACCTACACCTAAGTTTTAGCTCCATTAAATACCTCATGCAGTGAGGTGGAAACAATTTATTAATGACTTCCAACAATTTCCTAAAAATTAGCAGTTTGTTGGATTTTTGTCTCTTTGACTGTTTCCACCTATCTCCAAGGCTTAGAATCCAATGGAGGAGATGGGATTTGACCTCCTTAGGATATTTGGATATTATTTTCTATTTAAGAGAGGAGAGAGATCTTGGAGAGGGGTTGGATTCATGAGCCAAGAGAGGAGAGAGCTCGAGGAGCAGTTTTAGTTGCTCATTTGTAAGCATGAGGGGCTATTTGTAATGACATTTTCTTCCATTAAATATTCATGAGAGATTTTATCAGATTGTCTTCTTTGTTTTCCCACTTCTTTGTTATCTTCTTTCTTGAACATATTGTAGGTTTTGAGGATCATAGCTTCCATTGATTGATGGATTCATGAACAACAGAGGATCTGTTGTAGATTTCCCATTAAATAATTGTTCATTGTTTAAGAAAATTTTTATCTATTGTAGAAAGGATCTTTGTATAATGGATGTTCTTACTTTTTTCATATTCACCATGGTTCTACTCATCATTATATATCTCTTTGTCTGATATACAGTTTGATTTTCTTTGATCTGTAGGATGTTATGACTCCATGCCCAATGGAATGCCTTTGCAGACATTTTGTTGCCCTCTCCATTTCTTTCCTAGTCTTGTTGATCCACATAATCAAACCATTTAATCCATTTATATTCTGATGGGTATTGGGCTTGCACTTACAACAGCCTAAGTGTGACTCTCATTGCTAACAGGAGGCATGGATGCCCCTGGCATACACCGTGGCCATTTCCAGGAGTAGTTTCAACTGGGGAGAAATCATCTCCAAGCAATTGAGCACCAACATATTGCAAGATCAAACACCATAGGGAGAATCACCTGCTTTTCACATGGCTTCATATCTACTAGATGTGATCTGCGCGAGGAATGTCTTCACTGGCATGAATCTGAGCTAGCACATCGCAAAGATACATGTACATGTCTACCTCAACATCCTGTGGGAAAATAGGTACAATAAATCTTATGCTCTCATTTGCAATGAATTCATAGCTCGGGTTTATTTCATTATTTTCAAAAAAGAATGCCCAAGACTGTCTGTAGCAGTCAAGAAAATGATTTCAAAATTAGGCCACTAGTACCTAGATGAAACCACGACCTATATCAGGGTGTTCGGGGACACTGATGCACCACATTTACTCCTCATTCATGTCCTAGATTGGCTCGTCATGGGATAAATATGTTACCATACCATCCTGGAGGGCTATAACACCACTTTGGTTAAGGACAAGAAACGAGCATTCATACCCTATGGTTTCCATGTAGGGTTTTTCATAGTAAAGGATATTGCGCAAGCTAAACAAGAGGGTTTGAGCCAATTGGAATACATGTTCTTGACAAGACGATTTTGAAAACATGACCCTAAAGGCATAGTTCTCCAGCATGCATCACAAGTCTCTTCTTGTTGGCCATACACACATGATAAGTTTGACGACAAGATATTTACATAATGTGCTCAGGACTGGGAGGAGGTGCTACAGAGAAAATTTAACCAAAGTGTGACTAGGTTCAAATCTATGAGTATGGATGAGAAAGTCGAAACAATAGAATAAATGGATCATGAAGCTCTCAGGGTTAGAGAAGAAAACAGAGCATCATAAGCCACAAATGCACAAAGGAGGGAGATGTTGTTACTAGAAGAAGCCCAAAGAATCATTCAGTAGCTAGAAAATGATCCTCAACTATTAGAACCTATGAGGATCACCCCGACCGACCCAATCAACATCAGAGAGGAGATATATGCCTCAGAATCAACCCCACTGGAGGAAACCGTAGATACAGAAAACCCTAGATTTTTGTCACCACAGGATAGATAGTCGATGACTATTCCAACCTAGCATGAGATTCCAAGAGTGCCAGGTGAAACTGGTGTGCCTAATCCCCTTTTTTATATAATCACTATCTATGATGATGAAGAGAGTTTGAAGGTCTTGCTTATAATTATGATACCGATTACAGAGGAGAAGGAACTAGGGGGAACATCTGCTCCAACTCTCAATGCATCAATGCCAAACCCCATGTAGGGTGACCATGAAGTAGAGAGTGCCTTAGAGATTTCATTTGTCGACCTATCGGGGACTGAGGACCCTGAAAGATAGCTCTAGGGATGAGCTAGGTTCTGGTGAACAAGAAGAGGAATTGCAACAGTTAGAGATAAACACCTAAACAACCAATCACCAAGTAAGTATTGAGGTTGTGATTGTCTCTCCAATTAAGTCTGATACCTCACTAGCCAATGAACCCCCGAAAGTGTTCATGTCATTGGAACACACAAAAGTTTCCCTTGTCAAAGAAGTACAAGAGCCAGTCCTAGAGAAAATATATACGGCAGGAATCCTAGGCAACACTCTAACCCGGGGAGACCAACAATTACCTGAGCATGTGGATGAGGTCACCAATATACAGGTGATTGCTTACAACAGAAAGAGGAAATCCATAATTAGGAGAACAACCAAGAAAAGGAGGCTCACACTGGATAGCGTGATTCTCATCACCACAAAAGAGAAGCTACTCAGAACAGAAAATGTGAAGACATCTGAGCTAATCAACGTAGGGATGGCTATCACTGATGCCATGCTAGATCAAGAAAATAAATATGAAAAGGAGTTGGTCACCACAAATAAGGAGCTAGACCATCTGCGCCATCTGGCAAAATATTACCAAGACTCCACACAAGCAACCGTTTTCCTGAAGAGTGAATTTTGAGATGCATATGCAGGATTCACAAGCGAAAGATATCTCTTCAATACATGTGTAGTCGATTTTCAAGAAGACACTCTCATGTCACTGGAAACCTGCAAGGACATGGATATATGGTATGAAAAGGCATACCAAGCTGTAGAACAAATCGATTACATAAGTGCAGTACAGAAAGTATGAGACACAAAGGAGCATGGCATCCGAGTGTTGATGGATAACAGGATCTCCTGGATCATGAAGGCAGTCAAATACTAGGTAAGTATGGCCCGAGAACCTCAACAAGAGATACAAAAGAAGTGGTCCAAGTGCAAAAAACTCTAGGAAAAGATCAATCGGGACATGAAAGACATTGGCCTCCCAGATTTCGGCTCACCCAAAGACTTTGTCGACTTGCATGACATAGTCAAATGACATGTAGAACATGAATTGGCGTGGGAAGTAGAGATCACCCAGGTGGCGAGCATGAAACTGGGTCAGGTATATAATTTTATGGAACATTCGATCAAGGCTCATGTGGTTCTGCAATGTTTAAGTGCCAAAGTGATCAAATATAGAGAACGGGTGATAGAGATGAAGGAAACCCTTTCAGCTCCAATGGACCAACACATATTCTTGTATGCTAACACATGTGAGGATCTCTTCATCAAGTGGTCAGAATATGAGAAGAGTCATCCACTCTAGTAGAACCACGATATGATTTCCAGAGAACAAAGAGATCGAGCGCCACGTGGAAATCTTTTGTTTTACTTAACACAAACTTGTAGAAACTATTTTTAATTAATGATTCTTTATAAATAGGGGGATTGACCTTTTAGAAGAGGTTGATGGTTTTGGGGAAAAGACTCATTTTATGAGAATTGTAAAGAATTATTTCTGAGCAACTTTAATTAAGAAGCTCTTTTTAGAACCAAAGAAAAAAAAAATTCATCAAAGGCGTTATGTGATTGGATTGAGGAAGAACTACTTCCAACTTTTATTTCAGTAGTTGATTATGTAACGAGTGAGAGTTTCTGAATCTATTAATAAGCTATATATTTTCAATAATTTGATAGTTCTTTTGATCTAAATGATGAAAAGTGAATCATTGTGTTAATATGTGATTGATGGTAGAGATAAGGAAACTAGTTTTCTTGCACTTACCTTATTGCATGTGCATTTTCTTTCAATAATTGTATCTTCGTCAGTGTGAAATACTATCAAGTTAACATATTATTACTAGACTTGTAATATGTGTGAATATCATTGTCTGCATGCTAGAGAACGAGGGTTATCCCAGGCTCAACCTTCTTCAGTAATTAAGAATCACCTCTATCAGTTGGTTTATACCATCACACTTTACTTTATCAAAATCATCTAATAAAATAAAAGACAAAAAAGAGAAACATTTAATATGAAGGAGGAAATTTCACAAAAATATATCCTATCAATCACTAAGTAAAGCCCATTGGTAAATTGGCTAGATCGAAATATCTAGAGAACCATTCCACCCATCAAACACTGTCGAGTCTAATTGGGCCTCTAAGGTGGGTTTGGTTTCTACTGTTGAGTTAAAGGGATCTTGGACCCCTCAACAAAATTGGCACTAGAAAGAGGGCCTGAATGAATGAATGGATAATGAAATTCCTGATAATATATTTCGTGTATCCTACAGATTCAAAGAAACCCACATGCATGGCTATTCGTTCTCAAGACAACCCACATACAAAGAGTACTCCTAAAACGAGTAACTCACCCCAACACGAGGAAGTAGAACACCTATTCCCTGAAATACCTTATGCTCTTCCCCACGAGGATTTGAACTAGTTCAGAAGAATCACAAGAGCTTACGCTAAGAAAATTGGATCGTTACCCTTAGCTCTATTACTTCCTCGTAGAAAACAAGTAAGAAGACTAGTTTTCGACACCGCTGACTAGGTTTTTGTTCACACAATAGAAGATGTGATAGATTTTTCCCTCACATAGATTGAACAACCCCTTAATTTAATCCCAAAAACACTAGCTGGTAACTACTCTGAGCCTAACAATTTAGAATCTAACGAGGAAGAGTTTGACTCAGATCACTTAATTTTGGAATTGGATGACATGGAGAATAATAACAATAATAATGAATAAAGGGGAAATCAACCTTGGTTGGCCAGAGATTCTCTGGAAATCCCAAGATAGGTACATAACCTCCCTCGACACCCAAAAAAATTACTTCCCAAATTCGACCTTGAAACCTCTGGATTGCCTGAAGATCATATTAAAAAGTTCATACTATCTATAAGACTGATGAACATACAACATGAAGATGTAGTGTGTAGTATTTTTCCCTATACCTGATCCAGGTGGATATCAGTGGCCACCCACCTTTTCCAAATGGCTCAAAACAGTTTTCTGGCCATTTTGGGAATTTACTATTTTTAGCAGGTTTTAACTTCCAGGGCCATTTTGAGGGTCCAAATGAAGGTTTTTCTAGATCTAGGTTCTCAATGATAGATGAAGGCATAATTGAGCCCCCAAAATGAATCTCCTCGACAATACCTTTCCAATGAGCTATCACATGCCTAAAACGGATATCGTATGCAAAAGTTACGACCCCGGGAAGTTGATGCACCAACTTACCCAAATGGAGCCCACATGACTTTTGGCGCTTCATCTCCTAGGGTTAGGTTTTTGGATGTCTAGGACTTTTGGCATTCCCGTTTATTGTAAAAGGGCCTTCAGAGCCTCATTTTAATCATCTTCTTGAGAATGTGAGTAGCCGTCACATCTCTTCTCAGAGATAAGCTGCCACCATTCTAGCTAGTCTTTTACTCTGTATTTTTACAGTCTCTGTACATTTCTCTGATTAATAGAAATCGTGTATTACTGTATATATATGTTTATGGTTTCATCTCTGATACATTTTTTTTATATTATTGAATATCTGCAATATCTTTGTGCATTTCTTTATTATATCTCCGCTCTCATTTCGTGCCAAAAATAATCCAGATCAGTGGTATCAGAGAAGGCTGCTCTTGATCATTTTTTAGTGCATGTCCCCGACGAGGTTCGAGTATAGAAAGTTGGGTCTTGAGCTTGTCTCTCTTGAGGAAAATCGCTCTCGCACACCCAATAAACCCTCAATGGTGGAAGAAAAGAAAAACGATGGAGTAGATGATCCTATCAGTTTGTTGCTTGAGCAAGCTCTCACGCGACAGAGGGATGAAATGATGGAGAATTTTCCCCACATCCTTCAATGCCTGCCGATAGCATCAGGTGCATCTTCATCAAGTGACCACTTTGGAGGCACCTTGCCTTTCAAGGTACAGGTTAATTTTGATATTCCCGTATTTGAAGGTCAAATAGATGCAGATGCCCTAGATAAATGGTTAAATCTGCTAGAAGGTTATTTCTCTGTTCATAATTTTTCAGAAAAGGAAAAGATCACCTTCGCACTCCTTAAGGCTCTCCCCCATGTCAAACATTGGTGGGAAAGTTACTGGGAGTAGAGTTCCATAGAGGATTCTGGAATATATGGGGCCGAGCCCACTTGGGAATTTTTTGTGGATGAGGTAAAGGAAAAATACTACCCTGTTGGCAACTATGAGGACCAATACATGAGATGGACCACACTACGGCAAGAGAAGGGCCAATCAGTTTCAGAGTTCACCAATAGCTTTCATACCTTGCGCACCAAGCTGGGTATCAAAGACTCTGAATGACATTTGGTTCTGAAATACCATGGGGCTCTACACAGATACATCCAAACTGAAATGGATTTTCTAGACATCTCATCACTCGGTGCTGCCTATCGATATGTTGTTAAAATAGAGAAGAAATTTAAGCACCAGAAAAAAAAGGAGTTCGGGTCTGCAAATCCACAACAACCAAAGTATGACAAAGATAACCCTAACAAACAGTCTCCCGAAAACCAGTCCAAGCCACAGGAAAAGAAGGGTCACGGGAAGACAAAGAAGGACACCGGAAAATGGTGCGATTTCCACAAAAGCCCTGGCACAACACTGACGAATGTCACTCAAAATAGTCATTGGTGGCCGAGATCAAAGACAAGGAGTCGAACCCTGATTCAGAATCTGATTCTAAAAATACTGGTAAAAGACAGATCATCGACGCAGACCCCACTACTATTGTCGCGACCACAACAATTCAACCAGAAGAACCAATAGATCCAGAAGAGGGGGAGAACCTTTTTCATTCACAGATGTGGGTGAAAGGGACCCCACTGCATTTTATTGTTGATAGTGGAAGCCAGAAGAACCTCATCTCAGCAGAGGTCATCAAACAGTTGGGATTGTCAACAACACCACACCCGCAACCATATAGCATTGGGTGGCTTTGCCAAGGACGAGATCTTTGTATCAGCCAGTAGTGTCGATTGTCATATGGCATCCAACCCTTCAAGGATGAGGTATTATGTGATGATGCCCCACTGGATGTCTATGATGTTCTCTTGGGCTAGCCATATATGTGGAAATGCCATGCTATCTATGAGTCTCGACCCCGTAGTGTCATTATTACTCTAGGGGGTCATCTCTACAGGATACCAGAGGTAGTTCCAACTACTGCCCCACCTAAACAGTGCTGCAAGGTAGTATCTCATACTACAAAATTCATCTTCTACACAATCTATTCAAAGGGTGAACAAAAGGATACTGCAACCACCACAGCTTCGGCCAAAGCACCTTCTATCCAACAGAAGTAGGTTGACAAGGTTGCAGCAAAGTACGGAGATTCCTTCTGCACACAGTCATCTAAAATAGCCAGACTGGTTAAAAAGGTCCAAACCTTCCAGCCACAGGTTCGTGACAGATTTCCACAAACTAAGCAGTGCGACTTCTCCAGCAAGACAAGCAACTCACCAAGATGCAGATTCAACAAAAGCTTTTCCCTCTCCCTCGGGAACTCAATGCAATGGAGACCATTGCTTCCTAAGGAGGGAGGATTGATCTAGGTGGATATCGGTGGCCACCCACCTTTTCCAAATGGCTCAAAACAATTTTCTGGCCATTTTGGGAATTTACTATTTTTAGCAAGTTTTAACTTCCGGGGCCATTTTGAGGGTCCAAATGAAGGTTTTTCTAGATTGAGGTTCTCAATTATATCCAAATGCATGATTGATCACCCAAAATTAATCTCCTTGACAATACCTTTCCAATGAGCTATCACACGCCTAAAATGAAGATCGTATGCAAATGTTACGACCCCGGGAAGTTGATGCACCAACTTACCCAAATGGGGCCCACATGACTTTTGGCGCTTCATCTCCTAGGGTTAGGTTTTTGGATGTCTAGGAATTTTGGCATTCCCATTTATTGTAAAAGGGCCTTCAGAGCCTCATTGTAATCATCTTCTTGTGAATGCGAGTAGCCATCACATCTCTTCTCAGAGATAAGCTGCCACCATTCTAGCGAGTCTTTCACTCTGTATTTTTACAGTCTCTGTACATTTCTCTGATTAATAGAAATCGTGTATTACTGTATATCTATATTTATGGTTTCATCTCTAATACATTTATGTTATATTATTGAATATCTGCAATATCTCTGTGCATTTCTTTATTATATCTCTGCTCTCATTTCGTGCCGAAAATAATCCGGATCAATACCTTTGAGAATTCAGCCTCAACTTGGTATTTTAACTTTCCTCTGGGATCCATAACTAGTTGGACAAAGTTTCAAAAGGATTTCTAAGAAAAATTTGCAGAGGAAACCACCACATGAGATTTAATGGCTGAATTGTTCGCCACCACCACGCGTTCAAAAGAGAAGGTTAAAGATTTCAATCAACAGTTTACCATTATTTGTTGATGGGCATTTATTACACTCCATCAACGAGAAGGTAAGATCTGGTCCAAGGTTGTCTAGTTAACTCAAGCCATTTAAAATAACCTACCCTGATAGGTTTTGTGGCTCCGTTAGCCAATGAAAACACTAAAGTAAACTAAGAAAGGCACAAACTATCTATTTATACAATCTCACTACATACATTAATTGATAAACATATCTATTAATATATATCTAACATACAGTGTTATTATATACAATATGTATGTACAGATACAAGGTTTTCATAAAGCCTTGTGAAAATGAAATTTTTACTACTGTTACCCATGATTTTGGTCATCGTGATGATGTATTGATGATGGTGTACTCAGGCTCTTCATAAGAACTTTCTCCTGAGAAAAAGTTATTTTCATCTCTTCCAAAAAACTCATTTTTGAAGACTGTTTGCAGGCTGCTAGTATATTTACCTGCGAGAATGCTTGATTCTCGCAGGTTTCCTTAAGCCAGGGTGCGAGAAGTTCACACTGTGTTGAACTGCTAGGGTGCGAACTCTTTCTAAAGCAAGGAAAAAGATGAATTCTTGATGCTTCTAGAAGGGAATCTTCTAGAAGGATGGGTTGGCATTCGAATGGTTATCCTAGTACTGGATTTCCTGATATTTTGGGATCATTCTTATCCAAGTAACTAATTCATTCTCTCCTATATATTGAGGGAATTCTCATGGAAAAAGTTAGAAGCAAGATTCATTGGAGAATTGGTGAAAGAATTGTATGAAGGACTGAAGCTACAACAACTTGGAGACTCCAACAAGTTTATCCAAAGAGTTGATCTTCTTCATGCAAGTGAGCAAGTGTGTGTATCGGAGCCAAGGGCCATTGAAAGGAAGTTTGCAACATCAAGGCTCAGGTTGTAATTTTTACTTTCCATTAATATGATACAGTAATATGTTCCTTTCCCATAAAGATAATTCCACTTTATTGTATAATTCCTTGATCATATACATAGATTGATTGTTGAATAGATTGTGCTTTCTTCACTTTGGTTGGTTTATGTTGTCTTGGTCTTGATTTCACGAGAGCACTGGAGCGAAGCAGGAGAAACAAATACCATAGGAAGAGTTAATAAGGTATGTCACTTGTTCTTGCCTCCTATTTAGTTCAATGGTTAGAATCTAGGGAAAGAGTCATGTTCTGTCTTTCTTTGTTCTAGATCCAGGTGGATCTAGGGAGATCAGTTAGTGTCTGCACCTACAAATTTATCCAATAACAAAATTGGTGACTCCACTGGGAAATATCCCATTTTTTTGTGGCTTTTGATAATTTTCTGTGGCCATTTGCTCTGGTTTCACTTTTCTCCTGTCCTATCAATCTCTGAGTCTTCAGGATATCCTGAGAGACCTTCTGGGTCCAGAGGCCTTTTTCAATTTTGCTTCATTTTCCAA
>ML854177.1:13491-42606 GCA_009831015.1 Picea engelmannii
TTATCCATTCATTCATTCAGGCCCTCTTTCTAGTGCCAATTTTGTTGAGGGGTCCAAGATCCCTTTAACTCAACAGTAGAAACCAAACCCACCTTAGAGGCCCAATTAGACTCGACAGTGTTTGATGGGTGGAATGGTTCTCTAGATATTTCGATCTAGCCAATTTACCAATGGGCTTTACTTAGTGATTGATAGGATATATTTTTGTGAAATTTCCTCCTTCATATTAAATGTTTCTCTTTTTTGTCTTTTATTTTATTAGATGATTTTGATAAAGTAAAGTGTGATGGTATAAACCAACTGATAGAGGTGATTCTTAATTACTGAAGAAGGTTGAGCCTGGGATAACCCTCGTTCTCTAGCATGCAGACAATGATATTCACACATATTACAAGTCTAGTAATAATATGTTAACTTGATAGTATTTCACACTGACGAAGATACAATTATTGAAAGAAAATGCACATGCAATAAGGTAAGTGCAAGAAAACTAGTTTCCTTATCTCTACCATCAATCACATATTAACACAATGATTCACTTTTCATCATTTAGATCAAAAGAACTATCAAATTATTGAAAATATATAGCTTATTAATAGATTCAGAAACTCTCACTCGTTACATAATCAACTACTGAAATAAAAGTTGGAAGTAGTTCTTCCTCAATCCAATCACATAACGCCTTTGATGAATTTTTTTTTTCTTTGGTTCTAAAAAGAGCTTCTTAATTAAAGTTGCTCAGAAATAATTCTTTACAATTCTCATAAAATGAGTCTTTTCCCCAAAACCATCAACCTCTTCTAAAAGGTCAATCCCCCTATTTATAAAGAATCATTAATTAAAAATAGTTTCTACAAGTTTGTGTTAAGTAAAACAAAAGATTTCCACGTGGCGCTCGATCTCTTTGTTCTCTGGAAATCATATCGTGGTTCTACTAGAGTGGATGACTCTTCTCATATTCTGACCACTTGATGAAGAGATCCTCACATGTGTTAGCATACAAGAATATGTGTTGGTCCATTGGAGCTGAAAGGGTTTCCTTCATCTCTATCACCCGTTCTCTATATTTGATCACTTTGGCACTTAAACATTGCAGAACCACATGAGCCTTGATCGAATGTTCCATAAAATTATATACCTGACCCAGTTTCATGCTCGCCACCTGGGTGATCTCTACTTCCCACGCCAATTCATGTTCTACATGTCATTTGACTATGTCATGCAAGTCGACAAAGTCTTTGGGTGAGCCGAAATCTGGGAGGCCAATGTCTTTCATGTCCCGATTGATCTTTTCCTAGAGTTTTTTGCACTTGGACCACTTCTTTTGTATCTCTTGTTGAGGTTCTCGGGCCATACTTACCTAGTATTTGACTGCCTTCATGATCCAGGAGATCCTGTTATCCATCAACACTCGGATGCCATGCTCCTTTGTGTCTCATACTTTCTGTACTGCACTTATGTAATCGATTTGTTCTACAGCTTGGTATGCCTTTTCATACCATATATCCATGTCCTTGCAGGTTTCCAGTGACATGAGAGTGTCTTCTTGAAAATCGACTACACATGTATTGAAGAGATATCTTTCGCTTGTGAATCCTGCATATGCATCTCAAAATTCACTCTTCAGGAAAACGGTTGCTTGTGTGGAGTCTTGGTAATATTTTGCCAGATGGCGCAGATGGTCTAGCTCCTTATTTGTGGTGACCAACTCCTTTTCATATTTATTTTCTTGATCTAGCATGGCATCAGTGATAGCCATCCCTACGTTGATTAGCTCAGATGTCTTCACATTTTCTGTTCTGAGTAGCTTCTCTTTTGTGGTGATGAGAATCACGCTATCCAGTGTGAGCCTCCTTTTCTTGGTTGTTCTCCTAATTATGGATTTCCTCTTTCTGTTGTAAGCAATCACCTGTATATTGGTGACCTCATCCACATGCTCAGGTAATTGTTGGTCTCCCCGGGTTAGAGTGTTGCCTAGGATTCCTGCCGTATATATTTTCTCTAGGACTGGCTCTTGTACTTCTTTGACAAGGGAAACTTTTGTGTGTTCCAATGACATGAACACTTTCGGGGGTTCATTGGCTAGTGAGGTATCAGACTTAATTGGAGAGACAATCACAACCTCAATACTTACTTGGTGATTGGTTGTTTAGGTGTTTATCTCTAACTGTTGCAATTCCTCTTCTTGTTCACCAGAACCTAGCTCATCCCTAGAGCTATCTTTCAGGGTCCTCAGTCCCCGATAGGTCGACAAATGAAATCTCTAAGGCACTCTCTACTTCATGGTCACCCTACATGGGGTTTGGCATTGATGCATTGAGAGTTGGAGCAGATGTTCCCCCTAGTTCCTTCTCCTCTGTAATCGGTATCATAATTATAAGCAAGACCTTCAAACTCTCTTCATCATCATAGATAGTGATTATATAAAAAAGGGGATTAGGCACACCAGTTTCACCTGGCACTCTTGGAATCTCATGCTAGGTTGGAATAGTCATCGACTATCTATCCTGTGGTGACAAAAATCTAGGGTTTTCTGTATCTACGGTTTCCTCCAGTGGGGTTGATTCTGAGGCATATATCTCCTCTCTGATGTTGATTGGGTCGGTCGGGGTGATCCTCATAGGTTCTAATAGTTGAGGATCATTTTCTAGCTACTGAATGATTCTTTGGGCTTCTTCTAGTAACAACATCTCCCTCCTTTGTGCATTTGTGGCTTATGATGCTCTGTTTTCTTCTCTAACCCTGAGAGCTTCATGATCCATTTATTCTATTGTTTCGACTTTCTCATCCATACTCATAGATTTGAACCTAGTCACACTTTGGTTAAATTTTCTCTGTAGCACCTCCTCCCAGTCCTGAGCACATTATGTAAATATCTTGTCGTCAAACTTATCATGTGTGTATGGCCAACAAGAAGAGACTTGTGATGCATGCTGGAGAACTATGCCTTTAGGGTCATGTTTTCAAAATCGTCTTGTCAAGAACATGTATTCCAATTGGCTCAAACCCTCTTGTTTAGCTTGCGCAATATCCTTTACTATGAAAAACCCTACATGGAAACCATAGGGTATGAATGCTCGTTTCTTGTCCTTAACCAAAGTGGTGTTATAGCCCTCCAGGATGGTATGGTAACATATTTATCCCATGACGAGCCAATCTAGGACATGAATGAGGAGTAAATGTGGTGCATCAGTGTCCCCGAACACCCTGATATAGGTCGTGGTTTCATCTAGGTACTAGTGGCCTAATTTTGAAATCATTTTCTTGACTGCTACAGACAGTCTTGGGCATTCTTTTTTGAAAATAATGAAATAAACCCGAGCTATGAATTCATTGCAAATGAGAGCATAAGATTTATTGTACCTATTTTCCCACAGGATGTTGAGGTAGACATGTACATGTATCTTTGCGATGTGCTAGCTCAGATTCATGCCAGTGAAGACATTCCTCGCGCAGATCACATCTAGTAGATATGAAGCCATGTGAAAAGCAGGTGATTCTCCCTATGGTGTTTGATCTTGCAATATGTTGGTGCTCAATTGCTTGGAGATGATTTCTCCCCAGTTGAAACTACTCCTGGAAATGGCCACGGTGTATGCCAGGGGCATCCATGCCTCCTGTTAGCAATGAGAGTCACACTTAGGCTGTTGTAAGTGCAAGCCCAATACCCATCAGAATATAAATGGATTAAATGGTTTGATTATGTGGATCAACAAGACTAGGAAAGAAATGGAGAGGGCAACAAAATGTCTGCAAAGGCATTCCATTGGGCATGGAGTCATAACATCCTACAGATCAAAGAAAATCAAACTGTATATCAGACAAAGAGATATATAATGATGAGTAGAACCATGGTGAATATGAAAAAAGTAAGAACATCCATTATACAAAGATCCTTTCTACAATAGATAAAAATTTTCTTAAACAATGAACAATTATTTAATGGGAAATCTACAACAGATCCTCTGTTGTTCATGAATCCATCAATCAATGGAAGCTATGATCCTCAAAACCTACAATATGTTCAAGAAAGAAGATAACAAAGAAGTGGGAAAACAAAGAAGACAATCTGATAAAATCTCTCATGAATATTTAATGGAAGAAAATGTCATTACAAATAGCCCCTCATGCTTACAAATGAGCAACTAAAACTGCTCCTCGAGCTCTCTCCTCTCTTGGCTCATGAATCCAACCCCTCTCCAAGATCTCTCTCCTCTCTTAAATAGAAAATAATATCCAAATATCCTAAGGAGGTCAAATCCCATCTCCTCCATTGGATTCTAAGCCTTGGAGATAGGTGGAAACAGTCAAAGAGACAAAAATCCAACAAACTGCTAATTTTTAGGAAATTGTTGGAAGTCATTAATAAATTGTTTCCACCTCACTGCATGAGGTATTTAATGGAGCTAAAACTTAGGTGTAGGTGTCCCTTGACATATAACTCATCCTTGATAATCCATTTGAACCCTCCTTGACATGTGGCAACCTCCCAACAAGGCAAATATTGAATCAACTATGAAAAACAGATAATTGGCAGCACATTCTGTAGCACACTAGTGTTTTAATTGTTTCTCTCAATTTACAAACTGGGTCAGGCTAGAATTTGGTCAGAAAGTCAACAGAGATATCATCTTCCTCCACAAAAAAATTTAGATAAACACATTTCGTAGTTTTTTTTTATGATCAAATTTGTAATAGTAATCGTTACAAGAAATTATGTAGCGCCACTGTAAAACAATTATGCACATTCTGTAGCACCCTTTGTGTGTCTAGATAGGTGATTATGTAGCTCCTTTTCTGTGTCTAATATCTCTCTAACCATAACACGTTTTTCAAAACTAAGAGAGGTGTTTTTTTTTTGGTATGTGATGAACAAAAACCTCCTCTAGTTTTCAAAAATACCTTCTCATTTGTTCACAATACAAGTTTTAAGTTAGTCACTCAAAAATTGCAGAAGCATGGCGTGCTCTCAGTAGAAACACAGTGTGGTATTTGAGAGGGTGTTTGGAGGCCTTCCCAGAGGATTTTTGGGCTGCAATATATATGGTTGTAAATCTTATGATGTCTGCTACACAATGGAATCATCAAGTACTACAAACTCCTTCTCAAAACCCCTAAAAATTGACTTGAATTCAAGTTGTCCAAAAGTATAGGAACCCTACTATAGAAATTGTATTTTGGGAAATTATCTCAAATTATAATACAATATTATGTGTTAACACCTCCAAGAACTTAGCTCAATCTTTCTCCCCATATTATCATAAAATTAGAGCCATTAATTAGATATATGGATCCCTTAGATTTGTTGTTCCATGCTAGTCGTTGCTTCGGTTTGCGAATTTCTTGTCTTCCTTCCACCAGGAGGCCATTAATCGACTGGTGTCATGGAATTCGTAGACTACAAAATCTGTGTTTAACCACTCCTATGGTTCCTTGATCTTGTAATATTTTTGGACCTTTGTCAGGATAAAAACACTGACACATCCACCATTCTCCTCATTGACTAGGCACTTCATCACATCTTTATGGTCGATTCCCAACCTAGAGTCTCAATGCAGGTAAAGACTGGGGTTCAAAAGGCTACCATATGCAGGCATGACCACTTGATGTTTGGAAAAACCTATTCGTTGAGTGCCCTTACATTCAGGTCATTGTGGGGAATAAACTATAGGTAGTCTTCCTAGTTAATTCTATTGAACAAATATCCCCATTGCGGAAGCATTATCTTTGATCGAGTGCTTGCTTTTGTATCGTTGAAATAAGGGGGATGAGAAAATTCTTTCTTAGTTGTTTTTTTGATGTCCGGTTCCACTCTGGTAGCAAACTCCAACTTCCTTGTAGTGCCGGGAGAAGATCCTTCACCAACCTTTGCTTCCTTCAATTTGGGTTCCCTTGAAGGGCGTCTAGTCATTGGCTTCCTTGGAGGAATTGTTTCCTGCAGATAGAAAAACGCTAGATACCGTGTTGCAGATAGAATGTTGATATATAAAAATGAGACTCCAAAATAATAAATTTAACACATACCTCTTCTTCGCACTAGCTTAACCTGGTTTTGAAATTCTGAGAATCAAGCGCAACTCTTGAGATGCTCTCTTCACTTCTTCAACTGCTCTAGAAATGAGAAACTTGTGTGCAGAATGTTGGGGTTCAAAACTGTCTTGGTGATTTAAACAGAGAGAATACTTACCTTGTCGCATCAATTATCCAATTCAGGTTGTAGGTGTGGTTCTACAAAATATGTCGCCATAGCCACATTATGCTTGAGATTAAATGTAGTCATAGTTTGGCAGCACAGGTGCATGCTACATTTTGGTTCATCGACAATTTCAAATTCACGTTATTCAATCAGTGCATAAGGTAGGAATGTATGCAGAGAAAAACATTAATTGGCCTATTAAATGGCAGAATATGATCTTATTTTTTGTTGAAAATGTCCCATCATTATGCTAATTTAAACGGGTGGATCGGGAGTCGACGCTTTCCTTTATAAAATTTTCATATATATCTCTTGGAAAAAACTTTGATGCCGATCCATTTTACCGTACAATGCTGATGTGGAAATGTTGACCTGGAAGTGTGACTAGGACACGTGGAAACCTAAGGTGAATCGGGATGAAATTAAGACGTACGAAATCCCTACGTGACAAAGACACGTGGCGTTTGAAATTGGCTTCTTCATTTTAATATTTTTATTCAGAATTGGGGATTTTTGTTAGATAAGCATTTTAATAGACAGGTCCTTCCCTGTCGGTGCTAAAAAAATATCAAGGTTCAGAGATTGACAATATGTTCAAACAATTGTTCCCGGATTACCCCCCTCGATACTTGTCGATGCCGAAAATGCATTGGGGATCGGTGATCGGCGATGTGTAAATGCGAAAGTTTTCTAGGATTTAAATCTTTGATATTTCACCAACCTCAAACAAATGTATCAGTAATCGATTATCAGAAGTTTGTCATGACCCATGTCAATGTTTATCCCTCTCATATTTCACCGATGTCGATGGGATATCGACCATTTCCTGAATATTCTTTGCAAACAACCAGTGCAAATATACTTATTTTTTTACCAATGTTGATGATACATCGGTGATCGATGATTATCATTACTATGTGGTCATTTTACTGCTCATATTTTTCTGATGCCAAACATAAGCGCGTGGGTCACAATTTTAGCTGCGGATTCTTAGTTAAAATGTAAACTTCTTTTTTAGATACAAAGGTTTCACTATGATAGGTCCAAATAAATCCAACATGATCAATGACGAGACATGGAAGTGAACTTAATGATCCTACACAATGGATTTAATTCTGACAACAAAACAAAAAGAAAACAGGTGGTACCCAAAAGAGAAAAAATTTCATAAAAGCTTTTAGGGTGTGTTGAGCACTAAACAAGTTCATAATAATATTATTTACTAGAAATATTTTACCACTATTCACCAAGCTGATTTAGAAAGAAAGAATCCCATTAACCAAACCTTATTCGAGCCACAACCATTTATTTTATAACACTTCATCATACAACATCCATGAACTACAGCCTTTAAACTGTTTAATATCAAATTCGAGGAAAATTCTAGAACTACCAACTTTCATAATCTTCCTTTCCTTTTTTACAAAACTATAGATGTTATTTTAAAATGGTAAAGTGATTTGTAGGAGACCAATAACAAAGCATTTTGACTTGAAAATAATCATAACTAAAATATTTTAAATCGACATGAAAGACTGAAAGGAATCACAAGGACATTTCGACAGTGCGTCAAATTTTTTTCTATAACCTCAAACCATTAGTAGCTAAACCAAAGTGGCTTGAAAACCCCAGTATGAGTTTAATAATCAACAACTCATATTAAATTTAGAAGTCAACCAAATTCCCCATGGATAAATAACATAGTGAGCCCATGATTTTGTGGTTTCAAATAAATTTTGTGACTATTGGGGAAAGAAACAAAACCTAATATTATATACATGTTCGAATTCAATGAGAAACAAGGCCTAAAACGAAATAGAGTAGGTGTGAGGTTTGCAGTGCATCCCGTAAGAAGGGAGATAATAATTTCTTGTCAAACTTCCAAGGTGACATAATTTACAACATACAATTTTTCCAAGGTCTGGGTCTAGCTATGGTAATATAAAAAACCTTCGTTTCCCTTTTATTTTACAGAAAAAGAGAATACTTTAGAAATTAGTCATAGAATCTAAGCAAACACAAACTTAACTGCTGTAAAAAAAAAATCCAACAGTATAATTGCCAACATTTGTTCCAAACGTAGCCAATCCATATAATCCAATAAGAGTAGAACGTCGAACAATAATTCAGGGTCAGATCAATTTTATGCCAACATGAAAGAAAATACGATCACATTGCATTTTTCACAACCAAAATGCAAACAATACACCATAGACTTTGTATCAACAACATAAATACAACGTTCTCTCCAAGCACAACATAATTCATACCCTAACCCAAACACAAAGTCAATATGTGGTTCTGGTTTGAGTTGCTCAAATTCCCAAAAGGAAAAACAAGATAAACCCAAATCGAAATGTGATTTTGCACAGCCAGAGTTTTTTAAAAAGAAATGCTATAAACTTTGGAGAACAAATACATTTTGTATGCAAAATCCTAGAGCCAACAAAGCGATTTTAACTCTAGCATAGTTTCAATTTAATGAATGAAGAGATAAAATTTTCATACTTGTAATAGTAAAGCTAAGGAAACCACAAAGCACAACTCCTGCAAGGGCCGAAAATGGCGGAGTTTCTATTTACCAGAGAGCCCACAACAAATTCCAAAAACATAGTGAAGGTGGCGTCCTTGAGATAGGGTAAGAATGACTTGCAATAAATGCATGTTACTTCCCATCTCCCATTATTAAATGTCATCAACCATATCACAATGAAGAATGCTAGCTTCCATCAACCCTTTACACATATGTCCATTGTTTTGGCAAAGTGACTATATGAACTTCTAATATCAAAAGTCGGGGCCAAAACCAACACAAGGATCCACAACATATACAATTTGCCAAAGAAATTCCATACCGTATGATGACCCATTGTCCAAATATAACATAAGTTTGCCTATAATTCACGCTTAGTGTTATAGTCTAGATGTAGAAAGGGAAAGAATGTCTAAGGACATAAACATTTCTTTTCAAATCAAATTACAAACCAATCATCCATAAATTGCAATTAGAACCAGAGTTTTTCTTTTGTTCCCAGTTGTGTAATTATTCTTGTAATACAATAATAAGCGAAACTTTGACATCTTAAAAAGAGGAGTCATTTCCTTTTATTACTATCCTAAAGGGGTCCCACCTATTTAGTATTAATAATATGTACATATAAATTCATTGCAACTTATTTGCAGGCAGGGATCTTATGTTGTGATTTTTTGAGGAGTCAACATGATGTTCGATTGGGGTATCATTTTTGCAATGCAAAAATCACGATAAGAGGTCTTCAATGAGAGGGATTACCAATTCGTTCAAATGTTTCAATGATGTCATGGTTAACGAGGATAGTATTGGCAGAAAATCCTTGGAAATCATTCTGACACTTCCGAGCATCAGATTTTGATTATGCCAGATGTGTTGGAATCATAATCTTATAAAACATGCAATTAAATTGCTTCAAGGATGAAAACTACACTTTGACTAGTGACCAAAAATTGTGTGCGAAGACATTTTTTAATGAATGTTTGGGTCTCGTTGTTTCTAATGCTTCACTTGAATTCCATTCTGTCAATTCCTATGAAATATGTGTTATACAATCTCTTAATTTAGCTATTGGGACTGAGGTTATCTATCAACAACTAAGAAATAATATGTCATGAAAACAACCAATTGATGTTTGGAGTGCTCAACACTGTTCATGAGCAGGGAGGACCAATTCTTTTCTGAGATGTAATTCAGAGTCAGCGTAAGTCTTATAGATGTTGTAATTGACCCACCTAACAATAAATGATACTTTCAGGATCGATTTTATTGATAAAATCAAAAGGCACGCAATATGCATGCTGGTACAATATGTGTAGTGAAGGTTTTTGGCGACACAAACAAACTTGCCCAAATTATTATAATACTCAATCATGAATGCCACATAGATAAAAAAATTAGTAGGAAATCAATCATCAGTTATCTAGATAGGAATGGAATGCTTGGTCATTGGAAACCAAAAGAACATGATTAATGGGTGTATCGAAAAGGATCTGACTTGGAGGAATTTGGGAGAGGCTTTGAGATGAAATCATCTTAGTGACATAGTCTATGTTGACGAGGAAAGTAAGATAACTATCAATATGCTTAGTTTCTATGAGGAATTGAGATCTTCCTACTGGCATATTGGCTTAAGAAGAGGGAAACTCATCGATACACCTTGTATCAATGAAGTTGAATGAAAATTGTCGATACAACGTGTATCGTCCAAGAGATAAGAATCTCTCTGATATACATTGGCAGTCATAAGCAGATGGAACAATGACATATTGGCATTGAGAAGGTGATCTCGCGTCAGTGTATTAGTGGATAAAGAGGGATGGACCGTCGAAACACTATGAGGTTACACTATGGTGAAGAGTGAAGCATCAATAAGGGGGAAATAGATGAAAATGTTGCATATTGTTACAAAAAAGAGAAAAAAATTTGATGTATTGGCCATTGTAGGATGATTATCACCAGTGTACTAGTGTTTAATGAGAGATTTACCGCCAATACAAGAGAAAGTGGTAAGAAAAACTCATGTGTTGGTTGCTTCTTTGTATCAGTGGGAAAAAGGGGATGTTGTCGGTACACTGTGCATCAGCGGGGGAAAATGAATTCTTGACGATACATTGTGTATCAATGAAGAAAAGAGGAATCTCACTGATACATTGTGTATCGATGGGCCAAAGTGTTCTTTAAAAACAATGAAAATGGTAAAGTTCGGAAAGTAAGAAGAGAGTCTTGGGATTTAACATTTGCATGAAAGAATTTAAAAGGTTTTCTAGTAGAAAAATTTTAATAAATGGGGGACAATTTATTCTCTTAGAGTAATGGTGAATAGAATAAATTAGGGAGGGTGGTATGTTAGCACAATAATTTGTGACATGTTAGAACATAGATTAAATTTTAAAATAAAAACTCAGAATTTTAGTTAGAATAGGCACTTTTAATTTTATATTAGTTTACTTTTTAATTTCTTGCTTAGTCTAGATTTGATATTTTTAATATAGTTTTAATACTAAGTACAAGTTTTGATTAGTTTCATATTTCATTTTAATTTTATTTTAATATAGTTAAATGTTAGGATTAGTTAATAATTTTGGTTTTATTTTTAGTTTTTAACTTAGTTTTTTGTTTATTTTCATTTAGTTAAATATTTGATTGTATATATCTTGTATTAGCTTAGGTTTTATTAGTCATATGTTACTTAGTTTAGTTATATACATTAGTTTTAATACGACATAGTTTTATATAGGTTATTATATTATAGTTGTAATATATAAAATAGGTGTTTTAATATACGTTTTATAAAGTTAAAACTAATAGAAAGTTGTGCTATTGTGTGGCAGGGCATGTCCAATACATAGTGTCGATAAAAAGAAATGGTGAAATCAATAGTTCGTGTGCAATAAAGTTGCATAAACTTTTAAAAAGAGACCATTGTGTGTGTGTGATGTAATCTAGCGAAAACATCCTATTCCATGCATCAAGTGGAAAGACAATAGAACATTATAAGTTACCACTCTAAAAACCACCTTTCGATTGCGTGTTGTGTAAAGAAAAACCACTATTGGAAACCACTGGTTTTTGGTAATTAAATAATTTTTTGTATATAATTCTAATTTAATTTATGCAAGATTTTCTTTAATTAATATATTAGTTAGATATTAGATTGAATAAAATAGAATAAAAATCCCTTTATTTCCATTTCATCACTGGTTTTCATGACTGTCACTGCTATGGGAACGGGAAACATTTTCCAGCTAAAATGCCAACACTATTACAAATTCCCTTTTCGTCAAAGTCACGGGTAAGTGTTAAGATACCTTGGAAAAGATTCAAAAAGAAGTTGTTTATTCAATAGACTCTTCCATCAATATTTATGAATAACACCCCAGGTTTCATACCCCCATTTTAAATAATGTATTGTTACATTGTTGAGAGGCCAAAGTGCTCAAACAATTAGTAAAAGGCCAGTGTGCCCAAGAAATGTAATGTTTTGATCATTATTAATAATACATACATCGTTGGCTGCTAGACGGATAAGGACTGGAGTTATAGGGGGCTATGATTCCACAAGAGAGGGGGTTTGAGGAGATAAATGTTTATTTTCCTATTTTAATTACCCTTTGGTCTAAGGGGGTGGATTAGTTATGTGGGCTTCATGGGGAAGGCCAAGAGGTTCTTGATTCTCCCCCCCCCGAATTAATTAAACCTACCTCTAGTCAAATGGGGGGTTCGACGGATAGCTCATTGCTCATTTTTACTTGTTCATTCATTCTATTCTTACCTATCACTCATTCATCCATCCTCATCCACCTCTTGGCTTGGGAAAGGGAACCGAACTGCTGAAGAGAAGCCATGGTTTCATTGGTTGTATAGGTCACTGGTGTAAATCCAGCCATGACTTGAGGCCTGCATGTCCGAGATGCGTTGGCCTGTGTCCAGATTTGTTCAAAACTACGAGTCATGATAGTTCCAGCATTGAGATTCTGGACCTGTTGCATAGGAGCCCTGGAAGGAGAAGGATTGCCTGAGGGACTACGTGGCAGAGAAGGGTGGAGGTCCATTCCCTTGGGTGGTGCAAGCTGGGTGGAAGATAGATGGGTACTTAGATTGTTGTGAGTGATGGAAAGCCTATGAGAGATTGTGTGCTGACTGGTTTTGGAAGCCAAGTAACACTCTGGAACCATCCTTGTGGATTCGTATCCCTAGCTCGGGGGTGACACTGTTGTTGATATTTGGAGAAGTAGTGTCTACGATTGGGTGGAATGTCCTTGGTCTGCATCCAGTTAGTGTCTTCCTTTATAAATATAAGTGCTCTCTGTTATGGTATTATTTACCTGTATTTGAATGTATTCCGCTATGTATTTAATTATCGTTTAATTGAATCTTTAGAATATGCATGCTTTTTGGTTATGGTTGTGCATGTCGATAAATCCCTTTATTTTATGCATCCTTCTTAATTTAAAAGGGTATCAGTAAGAGAAATAAGTCCAAGGGTGGGCTTGAAGAAGGCATACCCGGACCTGTGGGTGGTTGGGTGTGTTACAATTTGGTATCAGAGCTTCTGGTTGAAACACTGGGTCGGTATGGGTCGGGTTTGTTGGTCAGAGTCTCGTGCTTGAGATCGAATTATAACCGTGAAGTTGAAAATATTAGGAGAAATGGAATTATAGAATCTACGCATGAGCGAGAATGTCAGAGGTCCTTTGTAAGGTTTCGAAGGTTTGTGACCATCCCCTTCGAATTTGGGAGTGATAGCCACTGTGGGATCAAGAGAGATCCGGGATCATTGGATTAGAGGGTAGGTGAACAAGGGTCGTCCGATGAAAGAGAGGAAAATTTTAAGTCACAACCATCAGATCCCATTGGAGAGAGAGATCGACGGCCAAGAGGCATTGCAGGGAACCAAGTTGCATGGGAGTCAATTCCCCAAGGCGGTCTCACAATCCAAATCACGGTTTCACTGAGGGGTTATGTGTCAGCGTCAGAAGAATTGCGGGGTGAAAGGCGGGTTACTCTAAATCGTTGATGTGCACCCCCACAAATTGAAAGGCGTTAAGTGATGTGACATGTTAGTGATCAAACATCGAAACTCCGAAGAGCCGAAGTAGATTCAGACCGTTGATTGAGGTTGTGGCAGGAGATCCTACAATTTGGCGGATAACCACTTCAGAATAAATACAGATGTGAAAAGCTAGAACTCCCAAAGGCCTGAAGCTTGGATTTCATCTGGACCATCCACCAACAAGGACACGCGACACTAGATCTCTCACTTCGGAGACTTAGTACTCCAGAAGGTTTTGTAGAGCGAAGCACTAGCGCAAGAATTACCCGAAGTCCCAAAGTAATTGAGGACCATTGATCTTAAAAAAAAAAAAACCGTTGATATATGTAGCAGTATCCCCCAAAGTCCCATAGTCTAGGGTTAATACGGACCATCCGATAAGGGAGAAACATGTCGACAGATTGGCCAGTTCGAGAATTTAGAGTTCGGGAGAATTGGAAGTTAGCTAGTGTGGAAACTCCTGAAGCTCGAAGTCTTGAAGCTTGAAGAACCGAAGTGGTGGGGAATGATGACATCACCTGGAGGTGATGTGGACCCTATAATTCCAAAGTGACATGGCTTGCGGATGTCACCTGGTATGACATGGACACATGGGATGTGTGCCATGTGTCAGTGAGTTTTTAACATGTGGAAGATTGAAATGTCAGTTAGAACATGACACATGTGACCCGCCTGATTGGGCCACATGTTCACTTCTAGTATTTCACCATGTGGTGACAAATCATGCATTCTAGAGACTGGTCACTTCAGAGGAAAAAGATGTGACAGTTGGTGTTGGGTCGAGAACTCCCGAAGAGCTGAAGCGATTCACAACTGTTGATCTGTAAGAGACACGTGTCGACAAATCGTCGACTTCAGGTGAAAGAAATATGGAATAAAGCAAAGGTGAAGAGTTTGAAACTCCTGAATCTTGAAGAACCAAAGCAATTTATAGATGTGGATATGTGGGAGGGCACGCATCGACAGATCGCGAACTCCAGGTAAAATAAATCTAGGAGGAAGTAAGCAGGGGAAGTTGAGACTTCTGAAGGCCGAAGTCCCAAGGTGGATCTCGACCATTGATCTGGTCTTGGCTAAATGTTTCGAACTTTTGAAGTCCCGAAGCTCTGGATAAGCACTTTTTCAACTAAGCGCAAGATGATGACCGTGGTCACATGTAGTTGAGAGCTGAGGAAATAAGGGCTAATGGTCGAATTGGTTGTTTCAATACATAAAAGTGCCATGAAGGATTTAGCCGTGGTTTCTAATCGTGGTCACCTGGGAAGGTGGGTTGAAAGAAGCACCTGTGCAGAATTGAATTTTGTATCGGATAAAGGATAACATGGAAGCGTTATATGATGCAGATTGCTACATCTATGTTCTTCGTGAATTGAAAAGAAAAATGACCTATAACATGGTTTGTCAATTTATTTTTATCATATGCATAATTCTAACAAAAGGATCGCTTGCACATTTTGCAGAATTAAGGGGTTTAAACATATCATATTAGAATGCATATTGGAGAAATGGAAGAAGGAGAGGGAGCCTACATCCATGATAAGGAGGCTGAAGGCCAGAATACCAGAGTTGGTAATGCAGAGACAAAGTCCAATGGATGCAAGGGAAGAGGAGAGAAGGAAATGTTAATAGAAACTATAAGAAGCCTAAAAATAGAAGTGTAGAGCTACAAAGTAGAAAATGAGAGGCTGATGAGAGAGAAAAGTCATATAAATGCTTGAGTGTTGCAGAGCTTAAATCAATTGTAGAGGCAAACAAAGAAGGGATCAAACTCAAAAAAAGAGAAAGATGGAAGGTTTCGTGAAAGGAGATAGGATCGTGGAAGAGCTAGTTATTCGAGAAGTTCTAGAAGAACTCATAGACATCACTCACCCCCTTACTCAGAAATAAAATTTTATGCATCGGAAGATCCCATAAATAGTCCAGAGGTGTCTCCTGTTAGGCATTAGAGAAGGAGACATGAAGTGGATAGTTTGCAAGGAGAGTTGAGGAAGCTTAAGCCACCCTCCTTTGATGGTGAGAGAGAAAGGGAAGATGATGTTGAAGCATGGTTGCTTGGACTCAAGAGGTATTTTCAATTGCATAACTATTCATCAAACCTGGAAGCCAGGATTTCCACCTACCATTTACAAGGGATAGTTGCAATGTGGTGGGATCAACTGAAGAAATTTGAGCATATTGATGAGAGTAGGATCACTTGGAAGAAGTTAAAGAAGTACTTCCATAAGGAGTACCTCTCAGAGCATTTCAATGATAATAAAATGCAAGAGTTCTTTGAACTCAGGCTTAGAAGCATGACTATGGCAGAATATGAGAACAAATTCTTGGGGTTGTTAAAATATGTTGGGTTTATAAACAATGAAAAGGTAAAGATAAAACGATTTTTGAGTGGACTGCCAGCCTTTTATAAATAAAATATTAGGTATGATGAGCTCAAGACCTTTACTGAAGCCATCGGGAAGGCTAAATACCTGTATGAGCAAGGATAGAGAAGAGAATCCCTACAGAAATATTGGAAGGATAAGAGGAAGGACAAGTCTGATCAAAGGAGGAAAGGATTCAAACCTCCCTTCAATAGGAATGAGCCTAATAGAAATCATCAAGATTAGTATGCTAAGGGTGAATCCAAGAAAGAAGACTCCTTGGGAAAAAGAGGAAGACCACCTATCCAATGTTGGGGATGCAAAGAAGATCACATGTACAAGGATTTCCCACATAGAAAGGACAGAGTGAAGACTGTGCACAACGTTTAAGAGGCTACAACAGTCGAAGATATGGGAAGAATCTATGCAGCTTTAGATGATCAACAAGAAGCGTACCAGTCCAATATGATAGAGGTGGAAGGTGAGATCATAAATCATCCTGTTGTTATTTTGATTGATTCAGGAGAAAGTCATTGTTACATTGATCCTAAAATAGTGGATAGATTACATTTGGAGAAAAGTAAGCTTGGAAAATCAAGTTTGGTTCAGCTAGCCACTGGAACCAAAAGGAAAATCCATGATATGGTCAAAGGATGTTCCATAATTCTTAATGGTGTGAATACAAATGCTGATCTAAATATCATACCATTAGGGTCTTATGATATTCTAATTGGAATGGATTGGTTGGACAAGCATCATGATGTCCTAGATTTTCATAGCAAGACATTTACATGTCTTGATGGAGATGGAAAACAGATCACTGTGAAAGGAGTTCCAAGACCCATCTCTATAAGGGATATTTCAACCTTACAACTAAAAATATGTTTTAGGAAAGGATGTCAATTGTATGCATCTCATGTGGAAGAGCCAGGAAATACAAAGGGGCCAAGCCTTGAATATTTATTGGTACTACAGGAATTTGAAGATGTATTCCAAGAAATACTAGGGTTGCCACCAAGAAGGGAGATGGATTTGTCAATTGATTTAGTGCCAAGAGCTACCCTGATGTCAAAAACACCTTACATAATGAGCACACCAGAGTTAAAATAATTACAAATGCAGTTGGAGGAATTGTTGAGGAAAGGGTACATACGTCCAAGTGTTTCACCTTGGGGAGAACCAATATTTTTTGTCAAAAAGAAGGATGGAACCTTGAGGTTGTGTATTGACTTTCAAAAACTGAACAAGTATACCATAAAGAACAAGTATCCTCTACCCAGAATTGATGACCTCTTTGATCAGCTAAGAGGAGCAAAGATATTTTCAAAGATTGACCTGAGGTCAGGATACCATCAGGTAAGACTGAAGGAAGAAGACATTCATAAGACATCCTTTAGGACTAGGTATGGAAATTATGAATTTGTAGTAGTGCCATTTGGACTGACCAATGCACTAGCTATCTTTATGTGATTAATGAATGACATATTCATAAATTATTTGGATAAGTTTGTCATAGTGTTCTTGGATGACATACTTATCTATTCTAAGTCTGAAGAGGAGCATGAACATCACTTAAGACTGGTATTGCAAGTACTGAGAGAACATCATTTGTATGCCAAGCTGAGTAAGTGTTATTTTTTATCAAAAGAATATCCATTACTTGGGACACATTATTTTAGAGTAGGGCATAACAGTATATCTAGAGAAGATTGAAGCCATTAGAGGATGGATAACACCCAGAAATGTGTCAAAAGTCAGATCTTTTATGGGATTAGTTGGTTACTACAGAAGGTTCATAGTAGGGTTCTCTAAGATTGTTCATCCCATCACTTATTTGGAAAATAAGGGAACTAAATTTGAATGGACACCTAAGTGTGAAGATAATTTTAATCTGTTGAAGGAATTACTTACTAGTGCACCTGTGTTAAAGATTGTTGACTCAAATGAAAGTTTTGTGGTATGTATAGATGCATGTAAGGAAGGACTTGGAGGAGTCCTCATGAAAAATGGACATGTCATTAGTTATGAGTCCAGAAAGCTTAAGGAGCATGAGAGGAATTATGCCACACATGACTTGGAGCTTACTGCCATTGTCCACGCCTTGAGGATGTGGAGGCATTATCTCATGGGGAAGATATTTGAATTAAGGTTAGACCACATTGGCTTGAAGTATCTTTTTGAACAACCAACCTTGAATGCTAGGAAAACAAGATGGCTAGCATTTTTAAGTGAATATGACCTCGATATCAATCATATCAAAGGAAAAGAGAATAATGTTGTCTATGCACTTAGTAGAAGAGTGCATCTCATGCATGCTATTGTTGTTAGTATGCATCAGTCAGACTTGAAGAGAAGAATTTTATATGGTCTTGATACAGATCAGCATTACCTATAGGTAAAGGAAAGCTTACAACAAGGAGATGTACATCAGAAAATAAAGGAGTATGAGATAAAGGAAGATGGATTACTCATGCATAAGAATAGAATCTATGTTCCTAGTTCCAGAAAATTTAGGAATTTGGTATTGAAGGTGTTAGCACTTTGAAAATTTTGTCAAGATGAATAGACAAATGACAGAGGTAACTGTTTCAACCAGCTTTAGAGATGAGGCACTAGCCTACTCAACTCAAAGAGGGATCTCTCATGTCACTTGATATAGATATGGAAATCGGTGGTTATATTTGGTTTGTGTTGGGGGTTTTTAATAAAATAACTGGAGAGATGAAAATGACATTTGGGCTATGGAGTCTGGAATGAACAATGCATTGTCAGAACATGAGAATTATTAAGAGGAACATGATAAATGAGGTAGTGAGTTTGAGTTCATATTTGAAAATTAATATGTCATCAGAAGAAAAATAAACACATAACTACATCAGAGCATTACAGTAATGAATTCTGAATTGGTTAAGAAGAGATAAACATAGTCTAAATTGCTAAGCCAAGAGCATCAAATAATGAATTTTGGGCCTCGAATTCTCCAATTTAGATAGATGAAAGAGAAAAAATGAAATATAGGATAACATGAATCACATGAAATATAGGATAACATGAATCACATACTATGAAAGAACACAAGACTCATATCACCACTAGTTAGAATCTTTTCGTAAACAGTCCAAAATCTTCCTTTGCATTTATATATTCATTCTAGCCCCAAAAATTTACAATGTCTTCCTACACAGAGGGCAGGCTCCTCTTTTATCCATCCTTTCTATATCCTAGAGATAATACATATATAGAGGAATTTATCGTGGAATTTAAATCATTTAGACTTCCCCATAATTAGAGATAAGTTACAAAAAAGGAATGATTTATAATAACAGTTATTCTATTTTAAAGGGATCGTTAGGAACAGGCTTGTCATATCTAGGCCCCTTTCTTTGACCACCATCTGTCCAAAAAATGTTGGGATGTACTTATTCCCACCTGAGAATTCATTTCAGTTTAGCGATCTCCTCCTTTACAGTGTTCAACCAGACCGGTTGATTCTCCCCAATGCTTTCAGTCATTTCGGCTATGGTTTCTGTCTTATGTCATTTGCTCTGTTTCTTTTTCATAGCTCGTCTGTTGATGATTAGGTCCCTCATGATGGGATTTAGCCTGAATTCTAATTCTAGGTCTATAGCAGGTTTTGTATGAAATTTGGTTGCTAGTATACGTGCAATCGCCCTTTCCTTCTTACTCATAGATAAACTTGCTCTGTTACTTGAATGACCTGTTTCACTGGATATGGATTGATTGACTTTGTCCATGGACACTAAGATGTTCCTATAGAAATCAAAGAGTCAACCAATTTGGATATTACTCTGGTTATGGATGAGATGATGCCTCCATACTTGAGAATCAGTAGTTATAGAGTTCCAATCATGAATCACTGACATGATGATTTGCAGGTACATTGGTTTACCACATCCGGCCAATCCATTTCAAATGATTGAGTTTTTTATCTGGTGGCGTTCACCTGACATCATACGGTTGTGAAGTACCCGAACGAGTCGCGTGCGGTGATTTGACCAACCGTCACTTGCCCCTACACGAATCGTTGATTTGACGTATTGGAACATGTGACATCGGGGCTTTTGCAAAAATGGTTTTAGGCAGACCGCCTTTCACCCTGATGTATCTATGGAGGTGCCACGCTTCCACTTTTAAAACCATAATGGTTTTCCCCAGTTTTCCCTCACATAGTTCGGTGTCATGTTAGTTCATCACCCGATACAGGCGTCAATCGTCGACCTGGGTTGTTTCAAGATCAATAGTCTGTAAGACTCCTTCCTTCCCTTTTCCACCATATTTGTACATATTACCACCATGTATGACCCAAACCTCCAAATAATTCCATGTCTCTACACTGATTTAGTCACTTTCTAAATTTAAATTTAGATTTGAAGCAGGATCGTCATGGTGATAACATAGGCTCCAACTGGGGATGTTATCCTCCTTGTGAGGTAACAAAGAATTGTAGACCTGGTGACTTCTTCATTGGGCCTCCTTCAAAACATGTTCTTGTATTCTGTTACATCTTGAAGAATGAACGTCAAATCTTAAAACTGGACTTTGCAAACTTCTCTCAACTGTATACGGAATACTAAATGCACCACTAAAATATGATTTTACACACTATTGGGAATCCAAACTAAAAAAATAAATTTTCGTGACTATCAAGCTTATTTTCACACTCCTATCTACTCTAACTACTGAAATGAACTATCAATCAAGTGAAATCAAAATGCCAATGCAACCATGCAAGCATTTTATCCACTATCTTTTTACTTTGCACAAGCTTGCTCCAAATCCTGTTGATTGATGATTCATTCATAAATTCATCCATAATTCTCAAAAAATTTAAAACATTTGGATTGTTTATTTCCTCTAATAGGATTGCAAATGGATATTCTAAAATATGCGTAAAACAATCATTGTGTTTCATTCCTTCCACTACATTTTTGTTTTTAGGTGATTCAACTTGTTTACTTCTAAAACACTGACAGAGTTGTTGAGAAGTCTGGTAGTAGGGATTTCCTGAGTCATAAAGAAACCATGGCTGGAGAACATCATCTGGTGTAAAAAGATTCATATCTGGTACAAATATTAATTCGTTGTAATCTATTGTTATTGGTAGATTATGATCATAAACCTTTCCCATATAATGTGTCTTGGGATCATGAATCATATGGAAGAATGATTCCCTTTCAGGAATCAAGATAGAAGAGCAAGATTCCTCCACAAGGGTTTCCTTGCTGTTCGGAGTTTTCATAGGTGAAATTTAAAAATATTCATCCATATCTAGGCTGTTCAGAAATTGGATCACTACGTCATTTTCAGGGTAAGAAAGGAAACCTTGAAATACCTTGTCTTTTTGGTAATATTGTTGAACATCTGCATTAATTCTAGGAGAAAGGAAAAGACCTTCGATAAAAATTTCTTGATCGGCTTCTTCTTTAATCTAATGACTAAGCACAGATTGGAATTATGAATTGAAATACCCTTCCAAGTAATGATCATGCAATGCATGTGAGTGTAGTTGGTGTTCTTCAATGATGACAACCTTTTCATGTAAAACAGTGCTACTGTGAATATAGTTAGAACTCCCTATTTTTTTTTTCTTCTGAAATTTCATGATTTTCTCTTGACCATTCAAAGGAAGAAAAACATAAGGGGAGAGAGTTTTTATCTGTAAGCGTACTGCTTTCTTCACTTTCAATGCCATGCTTGGACATTCTCTGATTTGAAACGCTACAGACATTTTTTTTTAATAATTCGAATGAGGGAAAACACAATGGCAAGGTTCTGTTACCTGATTCTAAACCTTCTTCATTTTTTCCAGTATCATCATAGGTACATTTTTCCATCTCTTTGGGTTTCTGGACATGCTCACTTTCAGCTTTGTCTTCGACCAATGAATGTATTTCTGAATTTACAAGGTCTTCCTCAAAACAAAGAATAGGGTCATCAAGCATCTGAGAAGAGTGCTCTAGTATCTTTTCAATCTGTTTTGTTGGTTTGGTGTGACTTTGCATCAACACAAATTCGTTTGCCTCAACAATGATTTGAGAATTCTCTTTCAACAATTTGAATGTAGTAAAGAACAAGGGTAGAGAATTTTATTCAACTAATCTAATACTTTTCTCCTCACTATACTGCTGAAAAAGAAAGTCTTCAACATCACGATCATCCTTGTATTTGTCATATACAGGCAAATCAACATCATATGCAACATCATCTAACAAGAAAAGACTTGGAACATTGATCTGTTCTTCAACAAACTAATTTGCAAACTCATCCTCTTGACTGTCTACAAAAGAATATATAAGATAATCATCCCCCTGCTTATCATGGGATGGCTTAGAAGCTAAAACAACACCTCTTCTTTTAACAAGTGGAATATAATTTTTTGCACAATCATAAGCATTTGAAACTTCAAGAGGACCCATGATATTGTCAATCCTATCAATTATTTTTTGTTCATATTCACTTTCATGTTCTTGACCATCCAACCCCTCCTTTTGGATCTATTTACATGCATGGATGTTGTGTTGAATATCCTTGGCATCATTAAACATTTGTTGTAAGGACTTAGGTCTTATTTCCATCAGGAGGAAAGACAAATCTGGATGAAGAGTTGTTGTATAATGGAGCATGGCAACAGCTTCAGTGGGTTGAATCTCTTCTGGCAATTTGTAGTAAATACTGGAAAACCTTATACTGAATATAGAGATAGTTTCGTTGCTCTACCATTCCAAGGCATAGAACTCTGACAATTGTATCTCCAAATATTTCTTCTCGCCCCAAAACTTAAAAAAAAACATTCTTCAATTCCTCCCATGAGCCAATTGTATCTGGTTGCAAATGTCTAAACCAGTCTTTCATGTCCCCTTTCAAGGATTGAGAGAAGGGCCTCATACAAACATCATCATGGTCAATCTCAAACAACTCTATAAAATGCTCAAACCCTTGGATGTGTTTTTCAGCTGAGATGACATCAGGTTCCCCATCAAACACAGGTAGGTATTTGTAGTTCTCAAGAGGAAAATCATGAAGGAATTGAGGTAATTTTAAGGGTCTGTATCTATGTTGAGTCTTGGAGGATGTTGGATCAAGTACAAGAGGTGAGATATCAACTTTGGTTTCATGAGGCTCATCAACTTGGTTATGGTCATTACATGGTCTAGATGATTTTTTTTTATCAAAATCAGTGATACAGTGAGGATATGCATGTACAAATTTAAGAGGAGGATATACAATTTCAATATTCTCATGATCATCATTGGAATGCAGTAGGTAAAGAAAAAATTGTTTGGAATATTCAAGGAAGGAGCAGAGGTAACTTATAACAAATAGTGAAATGCTTTGGAGGAGGTCCCATTTTAAGTACATGTTTTCTTCCATGATGCCTTTTCATACCTATGTCAAGGTATCTCATCTTCCAGTGGAGTCTCTAAACTGCATTTGAAATTTGAGTGAAGTCACCAATAACGTTTTGGGATCTGGATTCTACATTGAGAGTGGAGTCACCCGTGAAAATTGATATTTTATGGATTCTTCTACCAATGGAATCACCTTCAACCTGATTTTTTATGTGTGGAGTCGTAAGAGTAGGAATACAACCAATATGTGCCTCATTGTCTGTTTCTCTTAGACCTTAAGACTCAACCAATGGCATTCTTTCCTAGGGAAATTTTTTAATTTCGTCCCCGACAACGACACCAAAATGTTAGCACTCTGTAAATTTTGTCCGGTTGAATAGAAAAATGACAGAGGTAATTGTTTCAACCAGCTTTAGAGCTGAGGCACTAGCTTGCTCAACTCAGAGAGGGCTCTCTCATGTCACTTGATATAGCTATGGAAATCGGTGGCTATATTTGGTTTGTGTTGGGGGTTTATAATAAAATAACTGGAGAGATGAAAATGACATTTGGGCTATGGAGTCTGGAATGAACAATGCATTGTCAGAACATGAGAACTATTAAGACGAACAAGATAAATGAGGTAGTGAGTCTGAGTTTATATTTGAAAATTAGTATGGCATCATAAGAAAAAGAAACACATAACTACATCAGAGCATTACAGTAATGAATTCTGAATTGGTTAAGAAGAGATAAACATAGTCTAAATTGCTAAGCCAAGAGCATCAAATAATGAATTTTGGGCCTCTAATTCTCCAATTTAGACAGATGAAAGCGGGAAAATGAAGTATAGGATAACAGGAATCACATACTATGAAAGAACACAAGACTCACATCACCACTAGTTAGAATCTTTTCGTAAATAGTCCAAAATCTGCCTTTGCATTTATATATTCATTCTAGCCCCAAAAATTTACAAATTCTTCCTGCACAAAGGGTAGGCTCCTCTTTTCTCCATCCTTTCTATATCCTCAAGATAATACATCTATAGAGGAATTTCTCATGGAATTCAAAACATTCAGACTTCCCCATAATTAGAGATAAGTTACAAAAAAGGAATGATTTCTAATAACAGCTATCCTATTTTAAAGGGATCGTTAGGAACAGGTCTTTCATATCTGGTCCCCTTTCTTTGACTCCCATCTGTCCAAAATATTCTGGGATGTACTTATTCCCACCTAAGAATTCATTTCATCTTATCGATATCCTCCTTTAGAGTGTCCAACCAGGTCGATTGATTCTCCCCAATGCTTTCAGCCGTTTCAGCTATGGGTTCTGTCTTCTGTCATTTGCTCCATTTCTTTTTCATAACTTGTTTGTTGATGATTAGGTACCTCATGATGGGATTTATCCTGAATTCTAATTCTGGGTCTCTAGTAGGTTCCGTGTGGAATTTGGTTGCTAGTATACGTGCAATCACCCTTTCCTTCTTACTCGTAGATAAACATGTCATGTTACTTGAATGACCTGTTTCACTGGATATGGCTTGATTGAATTTGTCCGTGTATCCCACTTTCATGGACACTAAGATGTTCCTATAGAAATCAGAGAGTCAACCAATTTGGATATTACTCTACTTATGGATGAGATGATTCCTCCATACTTGAGAATCAATAGTTATAGAGTTCTAATCATGAATCATTGACATGATGATTTGCAGGTACGTTGGTTTACCACTCTCGACCAATCCATTTCAAATGATTGAGTTCATTATCCAACGATGTTCACCTGACATCATATGGTCGTGAAGTACCCGAACGAGTGGCGTGCGATGATTTGACCAACCGTCGCTTTCCCCTACACGAATCATTGATTTGACGTATTGGAACATGTGACATCGGGGCTTTTTCAAAAATGGTTTTATCCAGACCACCTTTCACCCTGATGTATCTCTGGAGGTGCCACACGTCCACTTTTAAAACCACAATGGTTTTCCCCAGTTCGCCCTCGCATAGTTAAGTGTTGTGCTAGTTCATCGCCCGATACGGGCCTCAATCGTCGATCTGGGTTGTTTCGAGATCAACGGTCTGTAAGAATCCTTCCTTCTCTTTTCTGCCATATTTGTCCATATTACCACCACGTACGACCCGAACATCCAAATAATGCCATGTCTCTACATTGATTTAGCCACTTGCTAAATTTAAATTTAGATTTGAAGCAGGATCGTCATGGTGATAACAAAAGGAAATGCATGATGTTCCCTATGTTGGACATCCCGGTTACCAGAAAATGATTACGGCAGTAAGAAGCCAGTTATTTTGGTCGAGAATGAAAAAGTATGTTGTTGATTACATCGCTCAATGTATGGAATGTCAGAAGGTGAAAGATGGACATAGGCATCCGGCAAGGTTGCTACAACCTTTACCCATTCCAGAGAAGAAATGGGAAGTGATCACCATGGATTTCATCACAGGATTACTCAGAACGAATAAGAAACATGATTCCATCATGGTGGTGGTTGACAAATTAACAAAGGTTTATCATTTTGTTCCTGTAAAGACAACACATACAACGGCTAATATTGTAGAAATGTACATGAAAGAGATTGCTAGGTTGCATGGGATACCTAGGACAATTGTCTCGGACAGAGATACAAAGTTTACCTCCAATTTCTGAAGAGGATTGTTTAAAGGATTTGGTACAAATCTAAACCTTATCACATCATACCATCCAAAATCAGATGGGAAAACAGAGAGGGTCAACCGAATAATTGAAGATATGTTGAGAATGTATGTGATGGATAAGCCATCTAAGTGGGAAGATTACTTACACTTGGTTGAGTTTGCATATAATAATGGGTATCAATCTTCTTTGAGAATGAGCCCATTTGAAGCCTTGTATGGTAGGAAATACAATAGTCTAGTGAGCTAGGAAAACCCAGCAGATAGATTAGTACTTGGGCCAAAGTTGCTCAAGGATATGGAAGGCCAGATGGTTAAGATCAAGCGAAATTTAAAGACAACTCAAGATAGACAGAAACTTTATGCAGACAAGAAAAAGACAACTAGAGAATTTAAAGTAGGGGATCATGTGCTTTTGAAAGTGAAGCCCAATAAAAGTTCTTTGAAATTGGGTAGTTTTACAAAGCTGGCAGCCAAATTCTGCGGTCCATTTGAAATATTGGACAGAATAGGGCCAGTTGCATACATGCTTGCATTGCTTGCTTCCATGAATGTTCATAATGTATTTCATGTCTCTTTACTAAAGAAATATGTACATGATGTACATGATCCTAACCATGTTATTGATTGGCATCTGATTCGGGTAGAGACAAAGGGAGATTTTCAGGTTCAACCAACATGGGTATTGGACAGAAAGGTAAAAATGCTCCGGAATCGAGTTATAGATATGGTAAAAGTTTAGTGGACCTGCTACGGTCTCGAAGATGCTACCTGGGAGAATGAAGATGCCATGTGAGTAGAGTACCCACAACTTTTTGAATAAATTTATAGATTTTGATCTATACTTTGTATATGCACTAAGGATAGTGCCAAAATAAGGGGGAGGGGATGTAACACCATGGGTTTCATACCCCCATTTTAAATAATGTATTGTTACATTGTTGAGAGGCCAGAGTGCCCAAACAATTAGTAAAAGGCCAGTGTGCCCAAGAAATGTAATGTTTTGTTCATTATTAATAATACATACATCGATGGCTGCTAGACGGACAAGGACTAGAGTTGTAGGGGGCTATGATTCCACAAGAGAGGGGCTTGAGGGGATAAATGTTTATTTTCCTATTTTAATTACCCTTTGGTCTAAGGGGGTGGATCAGTTATGTGGGATTCATGGGGAAGGCCATGAGGTTCTTGATCCCCCCCCCGAATTACTTAAACCCGCCTCTGGTCTGATGGGGGGTTCGGCGGATAGCTCATCGCTCATGTTTACTCATTCATTCATTCCATTCTTACCTATCACTCATTCATCCATCCTTATCCATGTCTTGGCTTGGGAAAGGGAGCCAAACTACATAAGAGAAGCCATGGTATCATTGGTTGTATAGGTCATTAGTGTTAATCTAGCCATAACTTGAGGCATGCATGTCTGATATGCGTTGGCCTGTGTCCATCTTTGTTCACAACTATGAGTCCCGAGAGTTCCAGCATCGATATTCTGGACCAATTTCACTGGAGCCCTCAAAGGAGAAGGACTGCCTGAGGGACTGTGTGGCAGAGAAGGGTGGAGGTCCATTCCCTTGGGTGGTGCAAGATGGGAGGATGAAATGTGAAGAATAATGAAGGGAAAGGTGGATGAAATGTGAAGAATTATTGTTGGGGCACATGTTGTATTTGTTTTTCCTTCATGTAGTTCTCCATTCCTAGATTAGTTTCATTTACGCAATTTCATTTCAGTCGTAGGTTGTAGAAATTCAATTCCAAGTCGTGTGTTTCAATTTCCTGCATTAGATTAATGATTCAATTTCAGTCGTATGTTGTATAAATTCAATTCCAAGTCCTGTGTTTCAATTTCCTACATTATATTAATGATTCAATTTCAGTTGTAACTTAAAAATTAGATTAGATTAGTCCCACTTCAATCTTGCATATACTTTGTGTGTGCTTCGTCAGTTTACGAACCTCGGGTTGACAAATTAGATAGTTGGTAAAGTACTACAATGCAATTAATTCAACATTAGTTTGTCCCAATGTAACGATTTCCATTCCATTTTTACGATTTTTTTTCGCTTTATAGGAAGTGTTGTTCATTTGAATAGAACATATGGCGTTCCCTTTACGATCGTTGTTCCTTTACAGGTGTTGCATCTCTGGAGGCTGGGTATTGAAAACGGAAGTTAAGAACCTACGTAGGAAACAAGTAAAATGCTTGTGCTAATGCCTACCTTTGGCTGATGCATAGAGGTTGTTTTTAGGACATCTTTAGAGCCCAACAATTACAAAGGCCAAAAAAGAATTGGGAGATAAACCTTAGGCTGCCAATAAGATCATCAGAAACCTTAACTCCATGACAAAAGAGGAATTAAGTCAAATTGGATTTAAAGACAGAACAAGTACAATAATGGATTTTGAAAAAGTTTTGTCTAAAAGGAATTTGATTCAGCAGGTTCAAAATAAAAATTTCCAGCTTCAGAAGAATGTACAATGGTATAAAAATCATGACAAACACATGGCTGAAATGGGTCTTCCTGAATACTATGGTAAAAAGGAAAATTTTCTTTCCCTACCAAATTATCAACCATTATTGATCTCAGCAAGGGAAAATTCAAGTAAATTAAAAGGAACAACTAGGGCACTAAAAGGTCAAACAATTGTTGACCTTCTAGATGAAGATTTCTTTCTATTATGGCATTTAACAAATCTATTCCAAACTTCTCCAATGTATGAAGCTTGTACTGATATGGAAAAGGCTTATAGGAGAATGACTTCATGCAAGTATCCTTCAAATCAAGAATGACAACAATTTGCATAGCTTCAATGACCTAGCTAACAAATTAGAGAAAAAATAGTGATTTCATATCTATTTCTAAGATTTTGGGATCATAATATTTTATTTTTGTAATTCTCATCTAGAATTAGGGAATTGTAACCAATTTGGTTACATACTTT
>WSFP011384109.1:0-29114 GCA_009831015.1 Picea engelmannii
AAATATTTCAAAATATTGAAATGTCAATCAATGATAATGGTATTTCAAGACCATTGTGGTCAAGAAAATGGAAGTGGCTAATTAGATTGTGGTGTTTATATTCAGTTGGAATAGTGCATGTTACATCACTATGGATATTAAGAATTATAGCCCAAAAGATGTTAGGACAGGTTTTTCTTTGCATAAAGGAAGTAGTTGTGAGATGATATCACTAATGGATCTAGTGGTTGGAAATGCAGAATGGCCAAGTGAGGCTTGGATAGCAGATGTATAATATGGGCCAATGGTGCATAGTTGAGAAGAATAATTGTACACGGGGCAGCAGGGTTCTACATAAATTCAAGGACAACCATCTACAACAATAAAGTTAAATAAGTAATTAATTATGAAATAGATATGCATTGGAGTGCATGATAGAATTGATGCATGATGCATAGAATAAAGATAGAATGCATGTGCATAAAATAGGCATGAAATATCAAATGCTTGGTGCATATTGATGTTTGTTTGTGCATGTAGACATGTGTGAATATGTTGGTGGCATGATTATAGACTAAGAGTAGTTTTTTTATGCTATGATATTTGAATAAAACTAACGATGGGTTTTGTATCCAAGAAACATGATTATAGAATGATGATATTGTTTCTTATGGTATCTATCCATACGAAGACAAAACAAGGATGGTGGGAATGTTGATCAAGAGATTGGAAAAAGGAGCCTGTGAGCTTCTATAAAGTACCAGTTGATTGGGTAGCATCAAGTCAATTGATGAAAACCATACACAAGTATGCATTTGAGGTTGTTATGACATATAATTGTTGAAGGGAATTGAGGTAATAATTTCCTCATTCGAGTCTCAATATTTGAATTGATGTAAAGGCAGGAGGCCTTGAGTATGCAAATAATATTTTTTGTGTGAATGCATTTATGGAAAATTAATTGCATATTGTGTTATTTTGGTTATGAGGTCATAACCAAGTTAAGTTAGGAGACATTACTCCTATTGTAGCAATGAATTCCATTAGAGATGGTCATGTGTGAGGCCATGATGAGAATGGATATGGAAAGGCTATAGTTTCATCCAAGCACATAATGGTTATTCCCTATGTAACTGAGGTTTGGACTGCAACCTTTTTTCATACACTAAATAGCACTAAAGGATGATGTTCCTAGTGTTGTGTATGGGTTGAAGAGGAAGGTATCCAAAGGGTCAGACAGGTTGTGTGGAAGAGTTTGGATGAGGTATTGAGGCATGGACCATACCTTCCAAATCGCATGGTGGAATACATGACATGAACATATGGTATTCCAAAGTCAATGCAAGGATATATTGTGTAGATGTGGCCATGATTATTGGCACAATGGTTTTATTTATTAGTAAAGTTTGATTGCATTATGAAAATATTGGTATGTTGATAATGCATGTACTATGAATTATGGTTTCATTCTAGATAATATGATGAATGGTTGAATTCCATTTTAATGTGAATAATGGTTGAAAATTATTGAATTGCTGGTAAATTATGATTCTAAGATCATTTTATGAACTACTAAAATGTGAATGAGTGCTAACAATATTGTTTGGCTGCAAGAAAGTTGAGGAAATTGCAGGTAGAATGTCCTTGGATATGGAAATAATGTAATCCTGTAAGGAATACTAATATATACCACTACAAGATCCAAACATAATGAGAAGAAATCTCATGCGTGGGAATTTTTATTTTCCTATATAACCAGATTTGAGAAATTAATAATTGGAAATTGTTATGATATGCTAACAATTTGTTTGGTTGCATGGAAATTGAGAAAATTGCAAGAAGAATGGTCATGGATATGGAAGTGGTGTAATCCATAAGGAAGACCGATGTTTGGTGTTGCAAGAACTAAACAATTATGAGCATAGGATTCATGTTTGGAAAATTTAGTTTTCCTGTGTAAAATAGATTTGAAATTTTATAATTGAAAATTGTATGATGATGTCTCATATTGAATGTATATGTATGATGCAGATGGGATTATTTCCATAGGTTATAGAATTGATAATGGAATTCTAGCAACAAGCTGGCATTTGTCTACATGAGAACACCTTGAAAAATGATGGATCTCTTGAGGAACTGTATAATAGCGAAAGGGACGTCTGAGCCTAGAGGGTGAGTACAACAGAAGAACTAGGTTGTCAGGCCTGAAGAGTGAACTCTTATGTGAGTTGCACTATAGAAGAACCAGGTTGACAGGCTTGAAGAGTGAACTCCTGTGTGAATTTCATTGTCAAAGAACCAAGTTATCATGCCTGAAGAGTGAACTCATGTGTGAATTTCACTACGATAACAAGGTTGTTGTTGGTTATTTCTTGGAAATTATTCCTAGCAGTGAATCCCTTGAGTGTCCAGTAGTGAGATTCATAGTTATATATGCCAGAGAGACCTTGATAAACGAATGGTGCATCCTGATGGACTGAGGATGGTGAAGGGGGAACATTCCTTGGGTCAACCCTTATAAACGAATGGGACATTATTCCTTGGGTTGGGCAAGTCAATGGGAAGAGAGCTGGTGGAAATCGGGATAGCTTTAGGAGAATGACAGTGGCTTATGTATATGTTTCAAGACGGGGTGCCTTTGTATAAATGTTTTTTAGCCAGAATGCCTATGTATTTATGATTTTTTGGGTCGGAGTGACTATGTATCTATGGTATTGGGGCTAGAGTGTCTATGTAATTTGCTTAAGATGGAATGCTTGTGTGATTTTGGGCTAGAGAGCCTATATGTTGATTATTGGCCGAGGAGCCGGAATTGTAAAATGAAATTACATATGTAGGGTGTTGTGCATTGAGGACAGTGCAAAAATAAGGGGGAGGGGATGTAACATCCCCAGCTATAATTCCCATGAATTATAATGTAATTGTATAAATGAGAATTAGTTTGGTGGGTTGATGTATTGGGTGAAGAGCCTGTATTGATTTAATGTGTTCGGGGGCTAAATTTCATATTATGAACATTGAAATAATTAATAAAAGTAATAATCGATGGTTGCAATATAAAAGAGATGAATAAAGATGGGGGGCTATGATTCCACAAGAGATAGAGGGATCCAAGGGGGAATTACTCATGCGTATTAATCCAACCCACATTCCTGAAATTATTCTCTTTGCATATAACCTTTTATTTGGTGATTGAGTGTATGAGAAGTCAATCATCTAAACTCATGTAAGAGGGTGGGTGTGAGTGGTCATATCCCATAGTTATTGGAGAGAATGGGTTGAAGTACAATCATCCTTGAGAAGAGTGATGAGTCCAGCAAGAAAGGAAGAAGAGGAAATTTGTATGCAAAATAGGGACAGTTTTTACATGCAGATTTTGGGCAGCAAAGGAGGAGTAGAGGGCTGGGAAGAGGACCAGCCATGGTAAACTTGAAGGCGGTCATTTTTTGGTTGTGTTTTCATGCTGAGAAAGAGGCTTGTGAGCATGTGGTGCAATTTTTTTTTTTTGAGTAAATGACTCAATATCCTTATGAAGACTATTGTGAGAACTTCTGAAACAGTTGAAAGTTCCTTGATCCCAATTGAGGAATTTCTGGCTAACCAAGTGCACTAGGAACCCTGATAAACGAATGATAAATCCTAAGGGACTGTGAGAAGTGAAGGGGGTACATTCCCTAGGTAGTGCAGGTTGTAGGGAAAAGAGAGATAGAGGAATGGAATTATTGTGGGAGTAAAACCTAGGTTTGGGGGTTGTTGTGTGTGGAGAGTGGACAGCTAGTGGGCCAGATATCCTTGTGGACTCATAACCTCATCTCAGGGGTGGCATGATGTTGAGAGAAAATTAGAAACACTTCCTATGGCTAGGAGGTTCATCCTTCGTTTGCAGTTAGTTAGTTAATCATTAACATATAATTGTTTATGTTGTGTTCTTATGTTAATTCCATTGTGTAAATGGTTTATATGAATGTTGTATGTTTTTTGTTTTCTTGAAAAGTTGTATTCATGTTTAATATATGATGTTATATGCACTGTAGTATCAGTCCAATGGTCAAATATATGTGTGATCTGTTGATGATGAGCTACAATAATTTCAATTAGCAGTAAACCTCTGGATTTAATGAGTTTCCCCACGTAATGTTGCTCAGCTGGAGGTTGGGTACGTTACAATTTCAATGAGAAATGATTTCACTTGCTCATACTTCTTGAATACCTTTCATTCCCATGATCATCCCTTCTTCTATGGGATATGGATGCGGTCACTTGTCTAGCACTAGTTTCTTGCTTTGTGTCAGAGTCTTTGTTGGATTTCCTATACACCATATTTAGACTCTGAAGTATCGCTTCCTAAGCCTTCATAATCTTCTCATTACCTTTCCTATAGCTCTCTACAGACTTCTCATAGTTACAAGCTCCTACTTGCCTCTCCTTCCATTGGACTATGTCTTATCATTTACCATTATAACATGCAGACCTTTGACCTCCTCCTCGTGGTTGTAAGATCCCTGGGAATCTTCCATAACCCCAATCCTCATATAAGAACCAAATTTGTTTTCATGTACCTCTAATTTGCTTTGGTTCTTGGCCCATATGGGTCCAATTTTGAAACAAACTCTCTAATAACAATTTGTAACAATCCCCAATTGAACTGAGGGTCATTACTATGCGGAAAATTACATAAAATGGAAACCTTTTTGCTAACTAAATTCATGTAGCTTACGAGCTACGAATTACAACCGCATTTAACTATTGTCTTACACCATCACCTAAATGCATTTACCACATGCTAAAAACGACATTAATGCCACTTAAATAACTCAACACAACAACATGTAAATCGTTATCAATCATAGAGTTAATACACAACAATAAAACTCATAATGCAACACATAAACAATATAAAACACTTATATTTTAGAAACAATTTTGAAACCAGTTGTTGGGGACGAATGTTGCACCCAAACACATAATTGTTTTTCTAATCTCAATAGCAAGTTACCCTCGAGATGAGGCTAGCAATCCACAAAAGAGGGTGGTCTCTCATTGTCCACTTGAAACTCAGAAATCCCACAACCTACTAGTATTCTCCTACAATTATCGTAATTTTCCACCAACTCTCTTCCTCTCGACCTGTCCAACCCAAGGAATTTACCCCTTCATTTCTCTCAGACCATCAGTTTTCCCATTCATTTATCAAGGTCTATCTAGCATAGGTAACCAAGAATCTCTCTACTGGGAAACTCAAGGGAGCTTGTTGCTAGGAACACTACCAAAAAGACCAGAAGAAATCACTTGTTGTTACAGTGAAACTCACACAGGAGTTCACTCTTAATGCCTGACAACCTGGTTCTTCAATCTTTTGCTCCAAATATGCTTTAGAACTTTCCATCCATGGTTTCTCTAGCTCCAAACTCTTCTTCCATGTTCTCTACTTTTTTTTCATGAAAAAACATTGACTATTTAAAATTGTTGTAATTGCCTATACAAATTTCCCTCTCTTTGGATTATTTGCTTGACTTACACTCTTCCCCAAACTGATTATACTTAGCCTCCATGCTCCCAATAGCTATGATATGTGACTTCTCACACCCATCCTCTTACATGTATTCAATGATTGGCTTTGGGGACACTCTGAATCAGAAATTAGAAGGTTCATACACCAATAGTAGTTTTAGGAAGTGGTTTGAATTAACAGACATGGGTAATTCCCCCTTGGACCCCTCTTAGACATTCACTTAGACCCTTCCCTCTCTTTTGGATTAATCATCCCCCATCTTTTTCCATGTCCCCTTAGTAGCTATCATCACATTTTTTTATTAAAACTTAGAAATACAATTCACATATACATCACTTGGTCATAGTCACACATTATAAATACATTAATAATTAATTAACATGGGGATTATAGTGGGGACGTTACAGCATAAGTCACCACAATGTTTCATGATTGGTATTTGGCGAGAATTTTATCATGTGTATTGATAAATCTGACATGAAACTTAGGAACGGTTTCATCTTCCTTCCCTCTGATGTGAATAAAATACAGAATATCTTGAACCCATTGCTCCATGATCAATCATATTCTTTCATGGAGTCACCAATGGATGTTGTTAATTGGTGATCCAACCATGTGTTTTGAAATAGATGTTCAATTTTTTTAAGGCTCGTAACAATTCATTGTGTCGGATTGAATCCAGATAATCTATCTTGATTTCCCAAGTGGATTCCACCCTATTTGTTGTAGAGTCGCTCGTTGAGTTCAAATAAAGAAAAACTCACCATGTCGCTACAATTCAAGGATTGATGCTTCCCTAACAATGACACCAATTTGTTAGCACAATCTTTTTCGCTTGCAAGAATGTGAATGAACTATGAATTGGCAAGCTAGAAATACATCTAATTTAGGAGAAGATGCCCTAAGTGTCACCATAAAAAAACTCATCTATGTTTGGGGTGGTGTGTGCCAACTTCAAGGGGGTGTCACTAGTGTTTTGTATGTGTTATCTTCCTTGTAAATATGCAAAATAAACTCAAAAATATGCACACAAGATGACCTTTAGCTAGTGATTAAGCTACCAAAGGGGTTATATGTATAGTTTTAAAATTGAACTGGTAGAATTCCCCACAACGTCAGCTTTTAAGAAATATAGAAAAGAGAGAAAGAAAGAGAAATTAAATGGTTCAATAATACCAAAATAAAATTCTAAGATATTCAAAACAATGCATAAATTTCAAACAAAATACCAACAATCTTCTAAATCTTTATACGAGCATTGGTATAGTGATGACCCCTACACAAAGACTAGAAGCTCGAAAATAGAAGAGAGAGAGGATGAGAAATTTTATTGTTGTTGTTGTTGAAGAAATCGACCAAGAACCAATGTACAAAACCTCAATATATAGGAGAATGAGGGTGCATATCCCAAATATAGCTTCCCTCATGCAAGGTGCATCAAAGGGAGAAGTAGAGTGGAGTATCCATGCACCTCTATATAACTGATGAGATAATAGTGATAACTCTTGTGAATACACATGTTAATTGAAGACGATTAAGGAAAAATGGAGGAAATAAGAGGAAGGATCCATACTCAATGTTAAAGAGGATATGTGCATGGGTAGGAAGGATTTAAGTGGAAAAATATGGAGTGGTGCATGAGTATAGGGAATTGCGCTAGGAAATAGGATAAAATGCAAGGGAAAATAGGAGAATGTGCTAGGAAATAGGAGAATAGGAAGAGATGTGATAGACAATAGGGAAAAAGTGTGTACTAAATAGAAAGTATGTGCATGTGTGGAGAAGAATGTGCATGAGTGGAAGGATAAGTGAGCATGGGAAGAAGGATAAGTATGGAAGAGGGAGTGAAGTAGGAGGGATAAGGAGTTAAGTGGGAGAAGTGAAAATAACTCTTCATTTAACTCAACTTGCCAACTATTCATGCCAACCAAGCGACAAATCATCTCAAATAAAAATATGTGCCACATGTCCTCAAGTAAAGTGCCTAATATATGCAAGCATGTATGCGACATATGTCACACTTTGAAGCTACTAAATGTCAGAATATGGACCTGCCACATGTCACCCTGCATAGAAACCACACCTGCTAATAATAGCCCTACTAAAAATAAACATGCTAAAAATAGTAGTCCAGGACTATTAGGAGAACCATGCCAACTATACTATGCCTAAAAATGGACACTATTAAAAATAGAATATCGTTGTGTGTCAATTAAAATGGGCTCATCGGATTCGATTTTCTGCAAGGAACTCGGATATGTGCTCAAAATCGTCATCCGAACCCTAGAACTCCAACTCTTAAAAATACTGAGTGATGGCATGTCATTCGCAAAAGGATCACTGGAACCGTCAGCTCACAGGGACTCTAAATATGTGATCAAAATTGTCTTATGGACCTATGATATTTATCTCCTAAAAAGTATTGAATATGCTAAAAATAGACATCTCTCTATATCCATGAAGACTTGTGCAAACTCCTATCTCTGAAGCAACGAACACCACTAAACCAATCATATACCTAAACTCATGCAGGGACCAACCATGGCTCACGCTAAGCTATCTTTGGGAAAAATATTTGAATGTCAGCCAAATAAGGCATGTGGGCTCTTGACCCTCAAGATTTGCAAGTGATAAAATCCAGGGGTTAATAGGTACCCAAACCCTTATGTTGAAGACATTTAGCTCAATTTTTTTATATATTGGTTGTAGAACACACAAAGTAGGTTTACAACCATGTAAAATTACAAAGTTGATGAGATGATAGTTGAATTTAGAGTAAGAGAAGAATGTACCAACTCAAGTTACTTTTGGAGAAACCATATAAGTTTAATCATAAATCCAACTACTTTCCCAATGTTGGAGAGGATACAAATCAAAATGGTTGCACTCTATAACAAATTGATCAATACCTCTAAAGATAAGTTGTTATGGAGTGCAGAAATGAGGTGGATGGAACTCCCTAAAAAGTTGCAAAGAAGGAAGCCCCACTCTTTGCGTAGACTTAAAACAATGCTCTTTAGAGATAAATTATATATATAAGGTATTTAGATGATTACATTTTATTAGATAGGGCTAGTTCAAGTTTCCACTTTTGTTACAGCCTACCCCTTAATATCAACAATCTAGAGAACTAGATGTTGCTACTAAAAGGACAAGGTGGAAATAATTTATCAAGTTATCACCCAAAGGATGTTGCAACCCATTGTGTTTATTTTAACCTTACTAAAGGAATGTCTAATATTGTTAAGGGTTGGTGAGATCTATATAGCATAGCAAGTGCAATTAGTACCCCTCTTAGTTGGGGTAAGTAGCACTCATCAGCTCTTCTCGGACTCAAATTCAAGGACAAAGGAAGAGAAAGAAATAGATGCAGTAATAGAAATAAAGAAAAAGGAAAAAGACACAAAAGGAGAAGTAAAAGTAGAAGAAGAGGAAGAAACAAAGGCAATGCATAAACAAAGATACAATAAATAGAAGGACTAAAGAAAAGAAAAAAGGAAGAGATGAATATAGAAGCAGATCTGCAAAATGTATCCATGGCTAAAAATCCATAGGAAACCTCTACAACATCTAGTGAAGGAAGTGTTATCGCAGCATTTTTACTTGTGCAAATCCCTCCACAAGATCCCCAAATATTGCATAACTATGGAAGAAACTACCATTGTCACCTAAGTAGAATATTCCCTCATTTTAGTGATGGAAGAGGTCCACCAAAAGGGATGCTTCCCTAGTGACCTCAAGGGATCGAATAGAAAGAAATAGCCAAGCCTATCGCCCCCTATCTTGATCACTTGTTAGTTAGTCTAGGTCTAGGAAGGAGAAGGAAAGTTGCAAGGAAATTGTTGTACCTTCCCAGAACAATGAACAATTTGCATCATATATTTGACAATTACCAATATAAAGCATGCAAGAATGACCTCTTTAGGCACTATACAAGTGAAATTGCATTTGAATGTTGCAAACTACAGTAGTAAACAACTTTATGAAAACAATAAAAGATTTGCAACAACAAGAAGAAATCATGTTCAGAAACACCACAATTGATCACGAAAAGTAAGCACTTAACCAATAGATTATTAACCAATTTCTAGAGCTAGTTTATGAACAAGTTAATCCACTTATAACTAGGTGTATGCAGCAAATTATGACAATTTTCAGTGGTTGTAGAAAAATTTTGTGATAGCAGAAATAAATATTGTGATTTTGCTAGAGTTAGGGTTAGCAATGTTAGTAGGATACTTGAGAGAATAAGAAAAGTGACTTTAACAACTACTTTCACGACAATATCACTCTTAGATAAGTTTCATTGTCATTCTAGGGCCTATGGAGTCTCAAATCCATTAAACTTGAAGATTGATCTAATTGAAACTAAAGAGGTAGAGTCTAAACCCTAAGGTGCAAGAACGTTTGGGCATTAGGATTTAGACTTTGAGGAAAAGGATATCTAGTGTGCAAGCACGTATGGGCCCTAGATATAGTTTTTCACTTCTTGTAGCTTCACTTAGGTTAAGGAACAATGTCTAGGGCTAAAATCCTAAAGTGGAAGAACTTTTGGGCTTTAGTCTTCTAACCCTAGCAAGGACGTTTCACAAACTTGGACAAATGAAACTTTATGAGGAAGAGAAGCACTTATGTATTCCTCTTAGGGTTTCAATGAAACAAGATTAGTTGCAACAAAATAGAAATTTCACCATTTACATCAACAAGAGACAATAGAATTGCAGAAAATTACTTACTTCATCCAAGAATTCAAGAGCATAAAACCCTAATTGCAGAAATATCCATCCAAATGAGCAACCAATCAAAAAATGAACCTCCTTCAAGCATAGTGCATAAGAGAAAAGACCAAGAATGACTGAAATAGCGATAAAGTGGGTGTTACCCCACAATGGTGAGGAAGTGATGATGAACAAATGAAAGCTAGAGCTATCCTTCTTATATGAGGCTATCCTAGCAATTTTTCCACATAAAATGTCAATATCAAAATAGAAGTGGGGTCGACCCCTCATTGGTCCTTTACAAAATGCTAAAATGCAAAAATACATCAAAAATGGCCACACATGTGGTGACATCAAGCCTCCTTATGTAGTGTATATAGAGAAGTAATGGAGGGGAGGACAGCCCATAGTGATAATAGTGGAGGCCATTCAATGTAAGGTGGACTAGGTCCACTATATTATTGAATAAGACCCACTATGGTAGTTAGATCTATTACTATAAACATAATAAATGTAACAAGACTTACTAGAAGGTTCATCCTCTAGAATGTTATTAGGTGGTTGGTAGCATTATATAAAGGGGTTCAAGCAATGTAATGGGATGTGAAGAAGAAGTATTTTGTTTGGAGCGGTATCTCATTAAGATGTTTCCCCCTCGAAGAGGCAAGTGAACAGGAGAGGATCCCTTCCATAATAGGATCCATTGTATGGTGTTTCCCTACCTCAAGGTTTTTCATAACAATAAAGTGTGGGTTTTCTATATTGTTCTCATATCTATTGTGGTGTATTTGCATTCAGATATTTTGTACTTAACAATTGGTATCAGAGCACTTTCTTCGGCCACAAAAAGGGGCATTTTTTTCTATTTTTGCAATTTTTTCGAAGAAAAAAAAGAGGGCCGCGACATTATGAAATATTTTTGTAGATTTATGTGTAAAATTTGAAGAAATTGGTTGTATATCTAAGTTTCTCTAAAAAAAACAACCAATTTAAAAAAAAAAAAAAATCGACCGAAACGAAGTCCAGGAAGTAAAGTTGTCGGCATTTTAAAATCTAATATTTCCAAGGTTTTTATGCGGACATTCACACGAGTTTATTGATTTATGTAGCATTTGGTGTCAAAATTGCCCAAACAAATTAAATATCTGAGTTCCTCTCACAATTTCACCCAATTTCAAAAAAAAAAAAAATCACCATAATCGAAGCTCCAGAAGTAAAGATATCACTGTTTTAAAATCAGCCATTTTTCAGGTTTTTTGTGATGGTGGCAAGATTGCAGAGCCCCTAACTTCTCACAGGATTCTCATATTGCTACTAGATCAAACCCATTAGATAGAGAATTTCAAGATTTTTCATTTGGTATATTATATGTGGTGTTTCTAATGGATATTCGACTCTTCAACGAACTTCAACAAAAGTTGGAAGACTTCCAGGCAAACATCAAGACAATATTTCACCAGGCGGAGCAAAAGAGGTTTGTTTTGAAGTCTATTATGAAGGTCATCAGCGATGAATACACTGAAGAAATATATGCTTGGTATGATTATGAGGATGCATGCGATGACTGGTATATGGATAGTTTTCATTTCTAAGATGACAACCACTTTCATATTTTATATGATGCCTCTACTCAACCTTATGTAGAGAACATCAATGTGACAACTTAGGAGCCATTTATGACTACCTATGTCCAGCCTGCATATTCTATAGTAGTATTGTTCCTTTCAGTTCAGCTTCGCCCCTTTCCCACTATATGGATGGATCTACTTATTTAGATCCACATGACTGGTGTCAATATTTGGAGCATCATTTTCAATTGGTTATTGAGTTCAGATATCTTCTGCATGGATCTCACATGGGCACTTGGACATGGGACCCAGGTTTACAATGGTATTTGGACTAATTCAACATGTGGATTTCATTTCTACATGGGACTATGGTTCTCCAGTCTACTTCATCACTATGGTCCACACTTATCCATGGGACCCTAGTATATGGTTGTACACCATCATAACAAGCATTGAGGACAATGATTTCATAAGAGGGGTGGAATGTAGTGTAGCTAGAGAGGTAGTGCGGGGGGCAGAGGGCCCATAGTGATAATAGTGGATTCCATTCAATGTAAGGTGGACTAGATCCACCATATTATTAAATAAGGCCCATTATGGTGGTTATATATATTAGTATAAACATAATAAATGTAAGAGTACTTACTAGAAGGTTCCTCCTCTATAATTTTCTTAGGTGGTTGGTAGCACTATATAAAGGGGTCCAAGAAATGTAATGGGATGTGAAGAAGAAGTATTGTATTTGGAGCAGTAGCTCATTAGAAGGTTGCCCCCTCGAAGAGGCAAGTGAACAAGAGAGGATCTCTTCCATAATAGGATCCATTGTATGGTGTTTCCATACCTCAAGGGTTTTCTTAATAATAAAGTGTGGGTTTTATATATTGTTCTTGGATCTATTATGGTGTGTTTGTATTCAAATATTTGGTACTCAACACCTTAGGCTAAGAGAGGGCCTCCAAAGGCCACGTGGAATCATCTGGAAATGGAGAAAATCGCAATGGTATGTCTCCTCTTTCATGGTCATGCCAAATCATCACCAATACCCCAAGTGTCCATCAAACTGTAATGCCATCAAAACCCTAGAAGATGATGTCATGATCAGAGGGTGACGTCAAGGGTTTAGGGAATTATGTCCATGATAGAGGGAGTTGTGTCTCATCTCTACATGGTATCTAGTTTTTGGTCGCTGCAACATCTTTGATCCAATGAATAATAAGACCTGGGGTACTTTTCCCGGCCTATGGGATTTCAGCCCATTTGTGTGCCATCGTGACCAAATCTACTCAAACCAAGCCCATATGTCCATCATCCAAGGTTCCAAGGATGTGAGAGATGATGTCTAAAGGTGGTGAGTCACTAGATGACTCATTTCTCTACATCACAAGTTCCAAAGTCTTACAATAAAGGCACAACGTCCTGGGTGAAAACCCAGGGCGTCCCTCAAATAACCATGTCAGGGCCATCCAAAACAAATCAAAGTATAAGACAATGTAAACCAATGTTCAGGAGAGATATTGGTCCTTAAAACATGCAAAGTAAGTTGTCTCATGTAAACAATCCACCTCAATATCCCCTTCAAGAATCACACCAACCCAAGACCTCATGTAAGTTGGAAAGTTTAAGAATGGGAGGGCCTTCATCCAACTATTAGGTGTGCCAACCTAGATAGGAAATAAAAGACCCAGATAGAGGGATAGGTCTCGAGGGAAGCAGGAAATAAAGAAACCCTTCAAGAGTAAGTGTGATAGTGATATGAATTAGGGCTTACTTCATGGCCTATGGTATCATTAAATCCATTTCTATGAGTGCCTTTGTATAGGGAGTGCTTGTTTCTTGAGATACCTTTTCCTAGGTACTTTTTGCATTTCGAACCCCTTGATTTCCTTATGATACCCATATATTATTTACAAGTCCCCTTTACAGGTTTCCATATTTATTCCTTCATTTTTGTTGGGATATAGTCCTTTATAATTGTGCATTCATTCGCATCAGGACATCGATGATTACTATTAGAGGGAGTAGAGGTCAAGCTGGATTATGGATTTTACGGTGGCCTTTATCATTTATAGCATAGCATATAGAGAGAGCAGTTGCATCAAACTCTGGGCCTTCAACCCCTTCTTCTCATGAGAGAGTGGACCATGACCCATTACTGAATTTTGGTACACTATGAGAGTCTCCAGGATGAAAAGTGTTAAGTATGGTGGGGAATGGAACGTTACCCTTGTGAGGGTCCCCCAGTAGTACATGTTTTCCCTAGGTGGTGACAGCATGGGACTAGGGCATAGAATCTTACCACCTAGGTGAAACAAGGCAACGGACACAATTTCCCAAGCTAGTGATCCATTATCAAACTTCAACCAAATATCCCCATCCACATGCCCAACAAATTAAGCACAACACTTCACATGAAAGAAGGATTGGCATACCTCATGGTGATGTTGGCTTACCATCTCCCATACATTGGGTTGCTTGGATGTGATGAGCCTTGGTTTAACTGTAGTTGTAAAGGTAATGAGGGGGGTTGTTGGGCTTCCACCTATGAACATGTTGATCATCATCATGGTCGAGATCATTGTCTCCATTGTGGGCCATGAGACATGATCTCCTCTAGTTACCCCTGGGCATGGGGGGAGGGGTAAAATATAGCTCCAACATGGGGACATGTGCTCACCAGATCATGTGAGAAACTTAGCATCTCTGGTTGTCCAAGATTTGTAATCATGCTCCGACTTCAAACAACAACACCCTTTAGAAGTATCAATCGGTAATCCACAGGAGTTAGTGATAAATCCAAATCATGCTGAAAAGAAAAAATTTCACTCAACTATAAATGATAAAGAAATAATATACGGTGATCAAATGTAAGTTCCTAACATGTATGCATTATATACAAGTGAAATGCAATATATACAAGAAGATACAAGATTATACTAGCATGAATGCATGATTCAACATATATACAAATGTGATGCAAGATGCAAATTCCATGCCTAACCTACATTGCAATCTTGCCAAGAAATAACATATTTGACAGCATGGTAAGGCACATAGGCTTTGATCTGATTTTATCCGACATAAATCTTGAAGTGCTTAAGGGACTTGACAAGGGAATAGGCTTGTTTTTCAGTGATTGAGTAATTCAATTCAGCATCCCTAAGGGTTTTTCTCATGAAGGAGATGGGTTTCTCATAGTCTTCCTTGTTCTTTTGTAGCAATACTCTAGTTGCAATGTCTTGAGAGAAAAAATAAAAATTGTAAAGTCATGTGGATAATTAGGGCTAGTGAAGACAGGTGTTGTAGTGATTTCTTCCTTAATATCCTCTAAGGACCTTAAGCCATCATGATCCCATCTAAAAGTGACATCCTTTCTTAACAACGTGTTCATTGGCTTAACCTTTTCAACAAAGTTCAGGATGAATCGTCTTATAAAGTTGATCTTGTCGAAGAATGACTACAAGGATTTCTTGTTAGTGGGTGGTCAGATGTTCTTGATGGACTCAACCCTTTCGGGATTCATGGAAATACCTTCTTTTGAAACCACATGTCCTAACAACTTTCCTTTATCGATACCGAAGATTGATTTCTTAGGGTCAAGGGAGATGTCATGCTTTCTACAATGCTCAAATATTGTTCTAAGGTGCGAGATATGTGCATTCCTCTCCTTAGAGACAACTGTCAAAACATCTTGGTATGTCTCTATGAATTTTTCTATCAAATCCCTAAAGGCAGACTCCATTGCACTCTGGAGAGTAGATCCATCATTCATGAGGCCAAAAGGAATTATTAATTACATGAAGGTTCCCCAAGGGGTGGTGAATGCAATCTTAAGTTGATCCTATGTCTTTACTAGAACTTGGTTATAGCCTAAAAAACCATCCAACATAAACATCATTCTAGCACCAGCAACTCTTTGTAATAGGTGTTCCATGTTGGGAAGAGGGTAGTTATCCTTGAGCAATAATTGATTGAGGTCCCTTTGAATTCATTTACCCTTTGAAGATAGGGCGTTGGTTGCATTGATAAATGTGATAATTTCTCTCTTGAAATTGTTTTATCTCTTGTTGGATATATCATGTTCTAAGCAAGCTATTGATGCAAAAACATTTGATTTGTTTGTTGATGTTATAAAATCAAAGCTACAACCATTAGGGTTGCATAAATTTTGTTTATAACTCTCAATTTACTTGCTAATTCATCGTGGAATAAGTTGTCTAATGATTGGATATTGATCTATAAATTAACGACTACAAATTGGCATATTCATTTCCTGATTTTAACGGTTATTTCTTGTTGTTGTAGTAAAAGTTTGCTACAGCCTTTAGGGATGTTGTATAGTGTTGATAACATTCATTTTCTAGACCTTCTAACCATCAAAACAGTTGTTTGAGTATTATATAATTATCTACTTGTTAAGGGTTTTCATCTAATATCATTATTTGTTGATATTGACGGTGAAATATTGTGGTTGTTTCATTCTATTCATTGTTGTTATAAACTTTAGTATGCTGCAATTTTATGACAACACGCCTTACTTGTTGAGTTGGTAGTGGTTTTGGGCTTATTTCATGATATTTTTTCTTGGGATTGTTGTGCTAACATTGGTTTTGCAGGTAACATCCCAACTTACCTTCTTTCCTCTCCTAGGCCTTCTTTCTTCAAGCCCTAGCCACCTTATTCAAGTGATCAAAACAGGGATCTTTCCAAACCATATGCTCATTGCCTTATGTTCCCTTGAGATCACCCAGGAAGCCTCCCTTGTGTGGGATTTATCCATCACTAAAATGAGGGGAGTATTTGCTAAGGTGACAATGGTTCTTACTCCCAGTTTTGTCACACTAGTGATGCTTGTGGTTGGCTTTTCCCAAGCGACTATGCAATAACAAGGCCCAATATTTTTAACTCAAAGTGGCTAAAATACTCGGTTTTATTTATCATTTTATTTTTCTTGTTTTTGTTTTATACTACCCAATTACGTTGTGCCACAAGAACAAAAAAAAAAAAAAAACTAGATAGTTATGTTATCTGTTATGATAATAGAGCTTAGACTTTAGAGTCATTCTATTAGGCTCCTTTTCCTATCGTTTTTTATCGCAATTTCACTTCCTATCTAAATATACTAATTGTTGTATTTTCCTTCCATTATTGTCACAAATGAAGTTTTAGTTTTAACATAAGTTTACTTCTACAACTTCAATGCTTCTTTAGGAAAACTCACATCTCTCACCTTATTCTTGAGTTTAGTGTAGATTTACTTTCATAAATTACATTTATCACTTACCTCAAGTTTCGTTTCTACAATTTTGTTTCTCCAAATAAAAGTCCTAAGAGTTGGGATTTGTGAATTTCAATTTAAAATCACTTGTGATAAACCATTGTGCCTTTGCTAGTGAACACTTCATGTGGATATTGCAAAATTATGAAGTTAAAAGTCAACACACCCACTCAAGTATCAATGTTTAAATAATGGTTGGCCCTATGTTTCAATCTAATTCTTAACATGCACTCAAAAAGAATCATAATTGCATGGCTAATGAAAGTATAATTAATTTATGCAACTTTTTTTCTAACTACTCACAAACTTTAATGTTTTCCGTCACCACTTTCTTATTCCTCTAGATTTTCTTCGAGGATAGAGGCCATTCATCCACTAGATTGTGGGATTTTGTTTTTTGTTATCGAAAAAAATATCTAACAGATAGCTTACATGCCTATCATCCCTACAAGGTTGAGTTGCATGATGTGTGTTTATGATCCTTCATCATTTGATTACAAAGAGTTCAATCCCACACCATCAGGTTGGCCTCTATTATGTTAGGATATGATGTCTCTAGTCCCCATAACCTCAAGTCATTGGCATGACTTGTCAGTGTGTGTAATCCCTATGTGACCTTAGGATCCCTCATTTAGTAGTAATGGTCCCTATTGCATTGGCATCCAAATGAAAATTTTCACATCTTTAATTGTTCCAAATTATTTCATTTTTCCTAGTACCACTGCCATCCAATATGAGTCATTTAGAGTAAAGGAGTTTTTGTGAAGTTTTCTTGGTCTAAGTGACCATAATTAGGACAAGTACAAGAAATGCATTGTACATTGATCCAAATCAAGCGATTATTGTGAATGTCATTTTGGTTGTTCTAGCAAAGGTGGAAAATAAATCTTAAGTAATTCTCCATTTAAGCCTATGTATAATTATGAATAAATATCTTCACAAATGCATTATCTCCCATCATTCTCAAGATGGTGTATGGACCTTAGGTACTATATTTTGGTGAGTTTACATACCTCTCTTTTTGTACATGCAATTAAACTCAATCACTTGCTTTGGAGGTCTAAGGAATCCATATTAATCTCATATGCCTTATATTTTTTTAGGATAGAATGATGACTTCTCAACCTGTTGGTGCCCTCTTCATATCTACTCAAGCATGGTCACTTTATCTTGATCCTTGAGTTCTTGTGTTGTCCAGTAAGTTTTTTAATTAGTGCATGCAATGTTTATAAGAGACAATTGATAAATACCAAGTAAGGCTTCAAAAGGGATATGACTAGTGTATCTTTGTAGAGTCCAAATATAGCTTGTTTAATAATAAAAAACAAGCTCATCCTTGTGCAAGGGTGTTGGATATTGGACCTCCTCAAAGGTTTCACTAAGATATTGTTCACAATTGTTATTTGTACATTGGTCTAGAGACCATAATAGAGTCAAACGTGGTGCTTTACATCCAACATAATGCATATGGACTTCCAAAGAATCAATTTTTTTCTAATATATATAGATGGGAGGCCAAAATGCATCCATGCATGAAGATCAGTTTGGGAACGTCTAAACTAGTGGTGATCTTCTTGCAAAGGGGTGAGAATTTACATTTTAGGAATTATATCAACCATAGAAATGTCAAGTTGAGGCTTGGTTGTCAATGCTCCTAAAAAAATATCAATAGAAATGGACTCCTCAATGTGTGTTGAAAATGGAAAGGGTGTGTGCATGCATTCCTTGTAATTTGGAAGTTTGGAAATACAATAGATGATGCATTTCTCAATATCATGCCTAATATTGGGCCAATAGAAATACCTTTTCAATATTTATAGCTTTTCCTTAGACTCCTCGAGAAAGCCAATGATATATTTCTCAACAGCATGCCCCATATTGGGACAATATAAGTGCGTTTGCAATATCATTGGCTTTCTCTTGACCTTGAAATGGCAGTTGACTTATGAATAATGAGCTCCCTAACTTTGTTTCTCGTTGTGAACCTTTTGGGGCATGTAAATCATTGGGGTGGAACAAGAAACCATATTGGGAATCGTAGTCTAATGCATGTTAAATATTAGAGCATTGCACATATGGTTACGAAGTAAGCATTTGTAAATGCAATGATGGAAAGGTAAGATTGTCATGTCTCAAGTGTCAAGGGTGCTTATAGCTTTTCCTTAGACTCCTCGAGAAAGCCAATGATATATTTCTGAACATCATGCCCCATATTGGGACAATATAAGTGCGTTTGCAATATCATTGGCTTTCTCTTGACCTTGAAATGGCAGTTGACTTCTTAATAATGAGCTCCCTAACTTTGTTTCTCGTTGTGAACCTTTTGGGGCATGTAAATCATTGGGGTGGAACAAGAAACCATATTGGGAATCGTAGTCTAATTCATGTTAAATATTAGAGCATTGCACATATGGTTACGAAGTAGGCATTTTCAAATGCAATGATGGAAAGGTAATATTATCATGTCTCAAGTGTCAAGGGTGCTTAAATAGTTGCAACTAGGGGTCAACAAGTAGTGAATTTGTTTCCCATGCAATTATTGTACTATATTACCAATTACAATTGTTGTAAGAATGTACTTCATGTTTTCTATTGAGTTTAGCTTGGATGGTTGGGAGGAATGATTGTTTTCCTCCCCACCCAGGATCAATTCCCGCAAAGTGACATGTTGAGCTCATAACGAGTATATTGTTGTAATGGATTTGAGCCATGTTGTTGACCGACCTTATGCCCTAAATATTATAGAGTTTACCCTGGGTACCATCCTCGAAATGAGGGGAAGTACTCGGGGGTTTTCCCCAAGCAGTGTAACCTGGAAAGAAAAAAAAAGAATGTACTTCATGTCATATGTCTCACATTATCAATCTTTGATTATAATTTGAATTATGGCAACTAATGAGCTAAATAAAACACCATTTATTTTTCCAAAATGTAATGTATCAAATCTATTGAATTTGAAATCTCTTACAAATTGGCATATATCTCTTACTTGTAAGTGCATTGTCACCTAAATGCTTCAGTCCAATTTTTTGAATGATATAGTGGGGCACTCATTGTATAAGCACAATACCCATTACATATACATAGGCATTCATTTTGGGTTTAAAGGGTTTGTATACCTCTAACACTGCTAAGATCGATGCAAAGCAAAGGCACAACTTAAGCATGTTGAAAGAGTGTTTTTTTATCATCCATTGGAATATTGTTTCCTCGTTCCCCTTGAGAATGTTATCCATGTCACATGAAATGGGAAGAAAACCTAAGTAATCATTCAATAAAAAAAAATTAAACCTTGAGAGTATTTTTCTCGTCATATGCAAAGCATGAGAACCCAAGTATGAGTAAAGTTTGTTAAAACCAAAGAAATTGTGAAGCTCGATGATATTCTTGAATAATGGCTAAAGAAGCAAAACCAAAATATTTGCAAGTTCGATATGAACTTCATGTTCATCAATAATGAAACCTATATATGCAATCATCTTTGTAGCAAATGGGAATTTGATGAAGTTGCCATGAAGCTTACAACTGCACAAAGTCTACAAGACTTTCCTAACATAGTCAAGATGGAGCCAAGGTATACAACCTTCTCCATGGAAAATGAGAATTTGTTAAATTCGGCATGCAACTAATAGATTCACAAAGTCTACATGACTTTCTTAATGTGGTTCAAACCGTCTTCTAAGCCTACGAATATTATTCAAGTACATCACTGTGAACTTGCTAGTGAAGAGTCTCTCCAAAAGGACTTAAATTATGGTGCAACGTTTTTCACTTGGAGTCAAGTTCAAAAGGAATCTAGAGTAGTGGTACCTACGTGTTGTTAATTATCAACAACATGAATGATTTAGTGCATTAATGAGGTTGAAAGGCGTTATCAACCACTCAAAAAAAATCCTTGTTTTGTATTAAAGCCATCTTCAATATGAATTTGACTTGAATTTGCACCTGATTGTACCCAAATTTCATATCCATCTTGGAAAGGAAGTTTTCTCCTTTGAATTTTCCTAGTACATCATCAACACTTTGACTTTACGAAGGGTCCAATAGTGAATAGACATGTGCCACATGCCATCCTTCTTTGGAAGGAGCATGATTAGACTACCAAAGGGAGAAGAGCTAAGTTGAATATGTAGTTGATGTTGGATTTCTTCACTCTCTAAAAGGGATTTGCAACATTGTAGTATGTTGACCAATAATGAGTCGAGGTTCAAATCTATATTCTAGTGTACCCAACACATGAATGCTACTTAGTAACCATTCATCAAAGACAAACATTTGTCTACCAACAGGGCATTTAATTGTGTTTTATAATATGGACCTACAAGTCTATGACTTGGCCAAATATGTTAATTTCAATGTTGGTTTCACATCATGAACAAAAACTTGTGGGTACCTAATGATCTTGCAGACTTGTCTGGAAATAATTAAAGCGATGCTTCTTTTCTTTGGAATCGATTTTGACCCCAAATATATAGGTCACATTGTCTTTGTGGAGCTTAGTGAACGAAATTTTAGCGTAATCAACAACTTAGTGTTCTCTATGTATGGCCTACCAAGAAGTACATTATAGATGTCTGGAAGAACCACGTCAAAGAGGAATCCATATTTTGTTGGGGAGACTGTCAAAAGTAAGTCATATTGTTGGTGACTTTCTACTGTCTAATTCAGTATAGCAACTATGCATTTAAACATGGTCTTGTGGGTAGTCAAAGGCACTTCATAATGCTTGCCCATAAAACTTAATATTAGAATGAAACAAATGCTTTCATTCTTCTATATCAACCAATTATGCAATTTGCACCTTTGGCTCTTTAAGGTCAATGTTAATTTCCATGTCTTGGTGCACAACTAGAATGCACTAACAGTGGCTAGGATAAACTAACTTGCTTTTAACTAAAATTGCAAGAATATTTATACAAGTACAAAAATATTGAATTATAAGAATCATTGATACACTGATAATTACAATGAGTCTTGTGACGATGTACTTATATGCATTGACTGGTCATGAGGTAAGAGGTGTGTCATTTGACCTTTCATTATCTACTTATTATTATTTATTATTTACTATTATTAGTATTAATATATTTATTATGTTTACTATAATTATATTTATTACATTTCCACCCCCTTAAGGAATGCTTTATCCTCAAAGCATAATAAATTGGATTCTCTCTAGTTGAGCACGTTTCCTTGCGGCATCGTCTTTATTTGTGTATGGTTGTAAGGGCTTGACTTGGTCCCCTATTTAAGTGCTAACAAAATTCTTTTGTAGTATGTGCATCATATATCAAGTATTTCGACCTATTCATTTAATGTGAATCTTTGATGCTTCTTGGTAACATACTAATATGTTTTTTATGTAGTATGTTTGTCTATCTTTCTTGCTTTATTTTTATTAACTATAGTCGATAAATCACTTTCCTTGAAATGGGAAATATTCAACACCATATAATATATAAGGTTCCCCCTACTAGTTAAATTATGTGATAACCAAATCTAGCTCACAAGTTAAATATCCAAAATACTTGGAATATAAACATATCCATAAGGATAATAAATAATATATATTGAATAAGAATATGAATGAGATGATTACAAATGATAAATGAGGGTTGTATAAATATCCACGCACGGGTGCCCTTTCATAAGAGACATGACTTTTCATGAGGAAGGTGTCTCTTCATAACATATTTAATTATCAAGTATTAATTATTATTATTTAATTATTATATATTTATACCTATTTATGTGTATATTTTTGTTCATAACAATGTCTTTCCCTTTTGAAATGTTTTGTCCTCAAAGCATAGTGATGGAAGGGTTGGACGTCTTTTTCTTTGGTTTGTAATGTATTCACATCATTCTCTATTCTTGGAGTTGTCATAATTGATGATATAAGACGATATGAACCTCTGAGTGTTGAGCAAAATTTTCAAATTGTAAAAGGATTTGACCATGCTAATTCAATCTTTTGTGGAACGTTGCATTTCCACTATAAAATGTTATTATGAGACTTAATAGCTCGAGTAACAATATGTTGTGAATGATACATTAGTTGTTTATGTCCTAAGTGATATTGATACTCTAACTGGTTAAGATATCTGCTTTTATGATTTTGATGTCCATAAGGAGTTATTGTAGCATGATTTTCCCTTATCATATTTGTAGTGTTTTCTTGATTTTATTTTGGAGTTTGATTTTCTTCATGCATTGATGTGGCATTGTTAATTGATGAACTTTTATTAGTAAGTACACTTGGGTTTTCCAGCGTTTGTACTCCAACATCCTTGTATGTCTTTTCTTCGAATGGATTGGCATCTTATTCAGTTGTGATGTGGATTGGATCTGTATTTATTCCTTGTTCCACAACTTGGATTTGTTCATCTGAAAACTTTGATGCTTTCTTCTCTATAAGCAGTTCTAACTTGTTTTCCAAAGAATTCTTATCATTCTTAAAAAAAATTATTTGCGTAAGTAGGTTTTTATTATGATTTTTTAAACATGAATTTTCTTCATCATCTGATTTGTCGATACACTTAATTTTTGGATTTTTAAGTTTCTCTTTTCTTTCAACTTTTTGATTTGTTCTAGTAACCCTTGAATAAAGTTCTTCAAACGAGAATTTTCTTCATTTTTTTTTATAGGTTCTTCTCCAAATCTTGCTTCTCTTTGTTCCAACTTTTGAATGTCTTGTTTTGTATCCTTTGACTTCTTGATCTAATTAAGTAACTTTTGACTGTGTTCTTTTAAACAAGAAATTTCCTGGTCCTTTTTCATTACTTCCTTGTAATACATGTCCTTGAGATCCTTATATTTATGTTGTGAAATCTTCTTGTTTTGTTGAATTTTGGCTATTTTTTCTTCTAATTCTTTTATGTGTGAGTTCTCTTTATCCACCGCCTCTAATTTTTGGGTACATTAGTTAGTAGCATCTTGTAGGAGCGGTGTTTTTTGTTTGCCTTGCAAGTTCGATTTCATCTCCTTCAACCAAGTCTCAAATGTCACTCCAATTTGATTTACTACTTCACATATTTTCATATCTCTTTCCGTCGGTTGTATTTGTGAGTTATTTTGATATTTGATTAAAATAAAATCATAATCAAAAGTATCATAATTCCTTAATGATTCTAGACATGTAGACTCATTTCCACAAAAAGGACATTTCGTCAAAAAAATAGAATTATGTTGGAATTCATGAATTTTTTTTGAAATAATAACTTTATATTTCTTAAAATTCTTGAATTTGAAATTATTCCTTTCCACTTATCTCTTACCCTTCATATAATTTCTCATATATATATATATATATATATATATATATATATATATATATATATTTCTATTTCTATTTATTTTTTATTTTTATATAATACTTCAAAGCCCACCCCTTTATACCTTAGTGAAGAAATATCGACTTGCCTTTTTATATCAATAACTACTTTTACTTTTCCACCTTTCTTTCTTATTTATATAAAAGAGCTTTTACATATGTCATCGTATACTTTTCACTTTATAAAGGCAACCCCACCCCTTTTATAACTTAGTGAAGAAATATTGACTTGCTTTTTATATCAATAACTACTTTTACTTTTCCACCCTTCTTTCTTATTTATATAAAAGAGTTTATACATACTTCATCATATACTTTTCACTTTATAAAGGCCATTGTATACTTTTCACTTTATAAAGGCATTGTCTTTACTTTTCCACCCTTCTTTCTTATTTATATAAAAGAGTTTATACATATGTCACCATATACTTTTCACTTTATAAAGGCATTGTCTAAACGTTTTACATTTTGGTTCTTTTCGCCAAAATCCGACAACATAAATCTGGACTAAATCACAATTTCTATTGTTTAAATTGCATTTTTAAATGCATAAATGGGTTTAGTATGCTAAAAACCCCCTGGGACACTCAAATTATACAAACTTAGCCAGTCAAATATGCAGATTCAACAATTTCTCGCCGATTTCAGGGAAAATTAAACGGAAAATATCCTCAAAAAAAAACCAAGAGACTTTTTAGACTACAGCCTTTATAAATGACTTGCTCTTCCAAAATAAATATTTTCACCCCCTTTTGAATAATACTTTCCACTATCCAGTGATACCAATGTGTTTTATGATTTCACCTTTATATCTTAATATATTGACTTTCTTAACTTTACTTTACTGCCCACTTTTTAAAAATACTAGACTTTACTTTACAGTCGACTTAAAAAAACAAAATATATATTTTGTCTTGTAATGTGGCCATGAATTGCCACAATAACTTTCATGTTGATTTTTTTTCTTTTAACTGAAAAACAGAATATAATATGTTTATAGTTTATGGAAACTTACAGACCGATTCAAAGATAATTTGTGTGCACTAATATAAACTCTAATCACGACCTGGTTTCGCCAAATGTCAGGACTCAATACCGGCAGCCTCGCGAGATAGGGTCACAACCAATCGATGGTTCGTTTTGTGTCGTTCGAATTGCTTCAGTGCTTGATAACAGGCCTATATCGTTCAACCTTCTTACCTCATAAACCTAGCTAGTTAGGGTTTAATTCATGTGACCACCAAATTAAATGCTAAAGGTACTCGTGCCCAGTAAAGATTGCATGGAAATGAAATTAACAGTGGATTGTAACCGATAACAATGCTTGTATCGATGTCCACAGTTCTGATTGATTGTGGTTACTCCTTAACCTGATTTGTTGGCATCACGATTTTATGCACTATAATTGCTTCAGCGACTGGAAATAATACTTATTCTAACTTGTTGAATGGTGGCGGATGTAGTACGGATGGATAATGAATGCTATATTTTTTTATTTTATATATAGAGAGAGAGAACAACAGTGTTTGTATATGAATTAAGTTGTTGGTAGCTAAATAATATTCTTGGTATGTTTTAAACCTTGATTATGGTCAAAGACCTGGAAAATCAAAGAAACTCTGATAATATTTTTCAATGTGGCTCGAAGCCTATATGGCCAATGGCTGAGATTATAAAAATGACACTTTGATACCAAATGTGATAACCAAATCTGGCTCACGAGTTAAATATCCAAAATACTTGGAATATAAAGATATCCATAAGGATACTAAATAATATATATTGAATAAGAATATGAATGAGATGATTACAAATGAGAAATGAGGATTGTATATTTACCCACGCAAGGGTGCCCTTTCATAAGAGACATGACCTTTCATTAGGAAGGTGTCTCTTCATAACATATTTAGTTATTGAGTATTAATTATTATTATTTAATTATTATATGTGTATACCTATTTATATGTGTATTTGTGTTCATAACAAATTCTATGAAATGTTCTTCGAGGTTAGTGGCATAAGTGCCCAAGACATGACCTTTCATCAGGAAGGTGTCTCTTCATAACATATTTAGTTATTGAGTATTAATTATTATTATTTAATTGTTATACATGTATACCTATTTATATGTGTATTTGTGTTCATAACAAATTCTATGAAATGTTCTTCGAGGTTAGTGGCATAAGTGCCCAACTAATTCAACCATTCAATGCCTAGCACCTCATCCATCTCATCGAGTGGGAGAGTGTAAAATCTTGTTTGTTGTTCCAATTCTTGTATTTGAACTGAGATTTTATGACATCGTCCTACTCCCTTAACCTTTTTCTCATTGGTGATTGTCATTGTAAGGCCATTGGTGGGATACACGAAAAGGTTTAGTTGTTTCACAACATTGATATCTATAGAATAACAAGTACTACTGAAATCTACCTATAATCTTAAGTTTCCATTTTCTTATGATTCCTTTAAACTTTAATGTCTTAGGTTGTGATTTCTTGGTCTTGGTTGCATGTGGTACTATAGGTTTCCCTTCCTATTTTCTTTGAACTTGGATTTTATCAACCCTTCTAAACTAAGGTGAAACATATTTTGTAGTTAGCTCTTGTATTTAGTCCTTTTGAGTAATAGCTTCCTTTTGAGACACATCATTTTCATTCATATTTTATATTGTGCATGAAATTGATGCTAGTTATATTTTTGGCGATGTTTTATCGCACGTTGGAATTTGAGTTGTATGTCGTAGTGATTTCATTTTTTGGAGTTGAGACTTCTACTTGCTTTTCATCCACTACTCTATAGTATCGTAATGACATGTCTTCATATCTATGCCCTAGAGTCCAATTTTTATCACATTTATGACAATTGTTTTTTTTTTCTCCCTCTCTAAGCGGTGATATTTAGTAGTGTTGCAATCCCCTAATGCATTGTAATTGGTTGTCTTCTTCAAGAGTATGAAAACTACCTCGTGTCGAGTATTGAGCCTTCTTTCAATTATCTTCACTATGCTTTTGTCTTCAACCAAATTCTTAGATCTTAAGTCTTCAATAATGGGTTTTAATCCTGAAATATATTATTTTAGTAGTTGATCCTTAGTATGGCCTTGAAATATAGTAGCTAGGACTTCCCACTCATGGGTATATTCACTTCATGTCCTTATTTGTACTAAATGAGTGAACTTGGTAAAGGTGTCATCTTCATCATCGTGAAATCTTTTAACAATATCCAAACATTTGACAGTTAACGAATTAACCACTAATTTTCTTTGACCACCAGGTGAACCAATCAGAAGCATCACCTTCTAAGTGTATGGATGTCATTGATATTTTTTAATATTGTTAGTAGGTGGGTTTATAGCAAAAATCCCTTCAATTTAATTAACCCAAATGATGGTTTTTTATCGTCTAGCCCATCATATTTAGACCACCCGTGTTATCTTGGTATTTCTAGTCACGGGTGTTTAATGAATTTGGGCTTGGTGGTGGTCTTTGGTAGACTTGGGGTTGTGCAAATAAGGCATCTACCATTTAGGTTGGTCAAATCTTTCATTGTGATCATTAAATATATTTGATGTTTCATCCCTATCATCATCTCTCATTCCTAGTAAGGCTTCTCAAGTTTTCATAATCTTCTACTAAAATATTAATTTTGTCCTTTTTTCTATTAATTTATCGATTTTGTCACTTGATTCTTTTCTTGTTTTCCCTAACTCTTTTTGTCTTTTTTCTGACTCTTTATGTCCCTTCTCAACATTACCTAAACGATGTCTTATGCTATCAACTTCATCTCTACAACAATTAACATTTGAATGCAATTTGTCATTGTTAACCATCTTCGTTTTCTTATTTGTGGACTCCGGCTTCTTTATTATTTTAAATTGACGTTATAAGCCAATAAAACCAACTTGCTATAATCCTAAGTTTAAGGATAAAAATAAAAAAATAATTAAGAATGATTAGTAGAGTGTAACTTTATGGAAAGTCATGTGGGGAAAGGCATATGGTATTCAAGTGGAGACAACATATGCAATTGTACGAATAAAACTCTTATATGGATAATTGAAATCGTATGAGAAAAAAGTACATAATTGTAGGTGCACAATGACGTCAAATGTACAAAAAAGGACTTGTGTGCCATTATGGCAACGATTGCACTGTACAGAGTTGCACATCACAGTGGATGGTATGGTTGTGTACATATTGTAGCAATGGAAAATCATATGACCACAAGTACAGAAATTGGTGGTTGGACATCCAAGTACAACAACAATTTCTTGCGTAGATTGTATGGAATTCCAAAATTTGACATCCTACGGATCAACAGTATGGATGTCTATATTGATGGCAATTGATGGCTATGCCAAATTGATCCAAAGTTGGCTATGATACTAAACGAGATAAACTAGCTTATTTACCATTGAAATTGTAAAAGGATTTATGGGAGTATAAAAATATTGAATGATAAAAATGATTGATAGAATGATGATTAAAATGAGACAATGTACTTATATGCACTGATTGATCAAGAGGTAGAGATGAGTCCTTTGACCTTTCATTATCTACTTATGATTAATCACTATTTATTATTGTTGTTATTATTTATTATGTTTACTATAATTATATTTATTATAGTGCCCCTTTCTATGCTCCACACTCTATTTTTTTATGTGAAAGTCTATGGAAATCACACCATTTTCCTCTCAATTTTTTTCAATTGTTAGATTGCACTGGAT
>WSFP011384110.1:0-29112 GCA_009831015.1 Picea engelmannii
GACTATGGGAAGTTGATGTACTAACTTACCCAAACGGGGCCCGCATGACTTTTGGCGCTTCATCTCTTAGGGTTAGGTTTTTCGATGTCTATGTTTTTTTTCATTCTTGTTTATTGTAAAAAGGCCTTAAGAGCCTCTTTGTAATCATATTCTTACGAATGAGCACAACCATCACATCTCTTCTTAGAGATAAGCTGCCACCATTCCAACAAACTTGTTTCCACTACATCTTATAGTTTTAGCTTATTTCCTTATTGAATAGAAAACCATTTTTACTATATCTTTGTTATTTTGTGTTAAGAACCTATTAATAATCTGTAGTCATTTCATTCTGCTCATAAAATCCATATTAGTGGTATCAAAGAGGTCTGCTCCTTGTCATCTTAATGCATGTCCCCAACAAGGTTAGAGCACAAAGAGTTAGGTCTCGAGCTTGTTTCTCTTGAGGACAAAATCTCTCTCACACCCAAGAGACCTCTCATGGAAGGTGAAAAGAAAGATTACAAGATAGGAGATCCTTTCAAACTATTGATTGAGGAAGCCCTCATGCAACAAAGGAATGAGATGATGGATATTTTCATGCAAATCCTTCGACGACTACCAACAGGCGACGCATCTTCTTAGAGCGGAGGCCCCACCCCCTTCCAGGTACCAATAAACTTCGATATTCCTATATTTGAAGGTTAGATAGACACAAATTATGTAGACACATGGTTGAATCTACTGGAAGGGTACTTTTTTTACCATAACTTTTAGAATAGAGAAAAGATTACTTTTGCACTCCTCAAAGTCGTTCCCCATGTCAAAGATTGGTGGGAGACTTTATGTGAGAAAAAGGAAACAAAAATACTATTAAGGAATGTTATTAAGGAACTCTATTAAGGAACAGTACTATCTTGTCGGAAGTTATGGCGACTTTTATACTAAATGGACCACACTGTGGCAAGAAAGAGACCAAGCAGTGCCATATTTCACAAATATCTTTCATACATTACGCACCAATATGGGTATCAAATATTTAGAGTGACATATGGTGCTCAAGTATCACGACTCTCTGCATAGATAAATCCATACCGAAATGGAATTTTTGGACATCTCATCCTTGGGTGCAACCTATCGATATGTCATCAAAATAGAGCAGAAGCTCAAAAGAAAGATGTGGCAATTTGGGCCTAGGAACCCTTAACAAAAAAAGCCAGGAAAGGGAAGCCCCAACCAATAGAACAAAATACAGAGCAAATATGGACAGTATCAGGATAGCCAGTCCAATCCACAAGCAAAGAAGGACACTGAAAAGATAAATAAAGATATGGGGAATTGGTGCAACTTCCATAAGATCCCTTGGCATAACATTGTTGACTGTTACTCAAAGAAGTTACTCGTGGCCAAAGTGAAAGCCTCTAAATCAGATGTGGGTTTAGACTCTTAGCCATAACTAGAAAGCGGAATACAGATCATTGATGTGGAACCTAGTGCCATCGTTGCTACCACCAAGCTACATCCTGGTGAACTAGATGAGCCAGAAGAAGGAGAACGCATCTTCCATTCACAGATGTGGGTAAAAGGCACCCCGCTGCACTTCATCATGGATAGCGGTAGTGAGAAGAACCTCATCTTAGCAGAGGTTGTCAAGTGGCTAGCCCTGCCAACAACACCACACCCACAGCCCTACACCATTGAATGGCTCCACCAAGGAAGCGATCTTCGCGTCAGCCAACAGTGACAACTGTTGTATGGCATCAAGCCCTTCAAAGACGAGGTATTGTGTGATGTTGCTCCTCTCGAAGTTTTTGATGTTCTTTTGGGCCAACCTTATTTATGGAAACGTCATGATGTATATGAGTCTGGTCTCGTAGTGTTACTATTACTTTAAATAGGAAATTGTACAGGATACCCGAGGCAGCCCCACCTAGTGTTATTTCCTAGGGAAATTTGTCTTCTTCATGATTCTCTCTCAGAATAAGAGAAATATCATAGCCACATCCAGGGTCTTTGCGGTCAACCTCTCCACACAGTAGAAGAAAGTAGATAAGGTCATGGAAGAATACTCAGATATCTTCTCCTCACCTACTGGGGTACCTCTTCACTGCCAGGTAAAGCACCCCATCGATCTGACCCCCAACGCAACGCTGCCCAATGGGCCAGTCTGTCGTCACTCTCTGTTAGAGAATGAGGAGATCAAGTGACAGATCCAAGAAATTATCCACAAGGTGAAATTTCATCCCAGCTCATCACCTTGTGGGAGCCCAATCGTGTTGGTACAGAAGAAGGATGGAACTTGGTGTCTCTACATTGATTACCATGCTTTGAATAAAATCACAGTCAAAAACTGGTACTCGATTCCCCAAATCGACGACCTCCTTGGTCAACACACGAGGGACAAATAGTTTAGTAAGATTGATTTGAAGTCTGGATACCACCAGGTCCTGATAGAATTGTCAGATGTATGGAAAACCACCTTCAAGTCAAAGGAAGGCCTTTTTGAATGGTTGGTCCTGCCCTTTGGTTTCCCAAATTCTCCAGCCACTTTCATGAGGATGATGGATGATATCATATGACCATTCACCAACACTTTTGTTTTGGTGTATCTAGATGGTATTCTCATTTACAGCAAGACTTGGTCCGAACATTTGCAGCATATTCAGCCAGTTTTGCACTCCCTGCGGCAACAGAAGTTATATGCCAACTTGGAAAAATGTTCCTTCGGAATGGATAGGGTCCATTACCTAGGCTAAATAATTGATCAGCATGGCATACATGTGGATCCATCCAAGATCCAAGTCATCCGTGACTGTCCATCCCTAGCTACACTCACTGAGATTCAGAGCTTCTTGGGCCTTGCCAATTTCTACCATAGGTTCATGTTGATATTCTCCCATATTGCATGGGCCCTTAGCCAAATAAACAGGGGTGGTGGTAAGGCAAAATTTGTGTGGGGTCAGTCCCAACAACAAGATTTTGATGATTTGAAGCAGCGCTTATGCTCATCCCCAGTACTTTCACTACTATACCTACATCAACCCTTTGAGATCGAGACAGATGATTCAGACTATGCAGTGGGCGTTGTTCTCACTCAACATGGCCACCCCATGGCCTATCATAGTGAGACACTATCAGATGTTGTCCATAAGTACCCTACTTACGAAAACGAAATATACTCCATTGTGCAAGCTTGCCACCAGTGGAGACATTACATTCTTGGGAAGGAGACAATCATCCACACTAATCATAAGTCACTCGAGTTCATGCAGACACAAGGGAAATTGCAGAATGATCTCCATCAAAAGTGGTCCACATACTTGCAACAATTCCACCTCAACATCAAGTATAAAAAAGGAAGCACCAATCACGTCGTTGATTACCTCAGCAGACTTCCATTCACGACACTCACCATGGTGCTATACTCCTGCGGCCATGAGACCTATGGATGGCCCCAAATCTATGAGATAGACCTGAGCTTCACCACCACCTACCAAATGTTGGGTGCAAAAATAGTTGTTGATAATTTCCATATTTAGGTTGGGTTGTTGTGTTGTTTGGGCCATATCTGTGTTCCATCAAGTGAGTGAGTGAAGATGATCTAGGAATCCCACTACATTCGAGTGGCAGGACACTTCGACATCGAAAATGTAGTGGATATTCTACAGAAGCATTTCTACTAGTCAAAACTTCGACAGGAGGTTAGCAAGTATATTAGGTCCTGCATTGTTTGCACTATTGCCAAACCAACCACTAAGAAATAGGGCCTGTACACCGCTCTTCCTACTCCTGACAAGCCATGGGAATCCATCTCAATGGACAACATGTCAGGCCTCCCTTCCACCAAGCGGGGAAATGACTATGTTTTTGTGGTTGTTGATCGCTTTTCTAAGATGGCAATTTTGGTTGCCTGCAAGAAGAACATCACAGCAGAGGCCACTGCCAAGATCTTATTTGAACAAGTCTGGGTACATTTGAAATCCAAAAAACCAATGTCTTATATCGGTACCGTCGATTTCTCAGCACATTCTGGTCGAGCCTCTGGTCACTGCTGGACACCAAGCTCACCAAATCCACATCCTTCCACCCCCAGAAAGATGGCCAAACCAAGGTCATCATTCGAATAATTTTTCATATCCTTCACATGTATAATTCAAAGCACCCTCACACATTGGATGAGAGCCTTCCCTATGTCCAACATAGCTACAACCAAGCTCTGCATAGCTCAACCAGCTACAACCCCTTTCAGGTGGTGTTGGGATTCCAACCATTGGGTCCCATAGATGTTGCACTTCCCCTTGCGGTCACCTCGACCGACTCATCTCTTGCTCCAACTGAAGTTGACAAAGCCACTCGATTCATTGAGAGGATCCATCACATCTTCCAATAGGTTCATCATATCCTACAGAAGTCCAGTGACAAGTACAAGCAACACCATGATCAACATCGGGTGCCACATAAGTTTCAGGTGGGCGAAAACGTTTGGTTGCACTTGCAAAAAGAACACCTTACAAGAACCCATAGGAAGCTTTTCCCACTCTGTTATGGGCCATACACGATCACCAAGGCCATGGGGGATAATTTTTTTGAGCTCAAAATTCCTCATTTCCTTGTCCTGCACCCAGTGTTCAACGTGGATCTCCTTCGCCCTTATTTCCCACTATTATTGGACACCTCAGATGTACCAGAGCAGTTGACACCAATAGAGCTCAACCCTGACTGCATACAATAGGAATCCAATGATAATATTGTGTACACACAGTTCAAGGGCACTCGACAATAAAGGATCCATATTTATCAAGTCGTCAAAGTAGGGCAGCTCCTGCACCAAGACAAGTGGCTCACCCGGGGCCAAATTCAGTAGAAATTTCCTCATCTAATGGGGGAACTCAACGCAATGAAAAAAATTTCTTCCTAAGGTGGAAATATTTATCTAGGTGGATATCGGTGGCCACCCACCTCTTCCAACTGGCTCAAAACCGTTTTCTAACAATTTTGGCAATTTACTATTTTTAGCAATTTTAACTTCTGGGGCCATTTTGAGGGCCTAAATGAAGGTTTTTCAGGTTCAAGTTTTTCAATGATATCCAATGGCATGATTGATCCCCCAGAATTAGTCTCCTCGACGACACCTTTCCAACAGGCTATCATACGCCTAAAACGGATATTGTATGCAAAAGTTACGACCCCAGGAAGTCGATGTACTAACTTACCCAAACGAGGCCCACATGACTTTTGGCGCTTCATTTCCTAGGGTTAGGTTTTTGGATCTCTAGGATTTTTGGCATTCCTGTTTATTGTAAAAAGGCCTTCAGAGCCTCATTGTAATCATCTTCTTTTGAATGAGCTCAGTCGTCACATCTCTTCTCAGAGATAAGTCACCACCATTCCAGCAAACTTGTTTCTGCTGCATTTTACAATTTCAGCTTATTTCCTTATTGAATAGAAAACCAATTTTACTGTATCTCTGTTATTTTTTGTTAAGAACCTATTAATAATATGTAGTCATTTCCTTCTACTCATAAAATCCATATCAGTGGTATCATAGGGTTCTTCTCCTTGTCGTCTTAATGCATGTCCCCAATGAGGTCGGAATAAAAAGAGTTGGGTCTCGAGCTTGTTTCTCTTGAGCACAAAAGCTCTTGCACACCCAAGCGACCTATCATGGAAGGAGAAAATAAAGATGATGGGATATGATATCCTTTCAAACTGTTGATTGAGGAATCCCTCACGCAACAAAGGAATGAGATGATGGATAGTTTCACTCAAATCCTTCAATGACTACCAACAGGTGATGCATCTTCTTCGAGCGGAGGCGCCACCCCATTCAAGGTACAAATAAACTTCCATATTCCTATATTTGAAGGTTAGATAGACACAGATGTTGTAGACCATTGTTTGAATCTACTATAAGGGTAGTTCTTTGTCCATAACTTTTTGAATAGAGAAAAGATTACTTTTGCACTCCTCAAAACCGTTCCCCACATCAAAGATTGGTGGGAAGCTTCCTGTGAGCAAAAGAAAACAAAGAAACCCTCACAATTTACAGTCACGGACACCTTGGATTCCTTCAGAAATTATATTAAGGAACAATAATACCCTATTGGAAGTTATGAAAACTTGTATACAAATGGACCACACTGCGGCAAGAAAGAGTTGTGCCAAATTTCACGAATATCTTTCATACCTTGCGCACCAAGATGGGTATCAAAAATTAGGAGCGACATCTGGTGCTCAAGTATCGCGACACTCTGCATAGATACATCTAGACCGAAATGTAATTTTTGGACATCTCATCCTTGGGCACGACCTACTGATATGCCGTCAAAATCGAGTAGAAGCTCAAACAAAAGATGCAACAATTTGGGCCTGGGAACCCCTCACAACAAAAGCCAGAAAAGGGCGGCCCCAACTCATGAAACAAAGGATAAAGAAAAGATGGAAAGTATCAGGACAACCAGTCCAAGACAAAATAAAAGAAGGACACATAAAAGACAAATAAAGATATCGGGAAGTGGTACGACTTCCATAAGAGCCCTTGGTATAACACTGTTGACTGTCGCTCAAAGCAGTCACTGGTGGCTGAAGTGAAAGCCTCTGAATCAGATGTGGGTTCAGACTCTAAGCTAGAACCAAAAAGGGGAATATGGATCATTGATGTGGAACCCAGACCACCATTGCTACCCCCAAGCTCCCGCCTGGTGAACCAGACGAGACAGAAGAAGGAGAATGCCTCTTCCTTTCACATATGTGGGTAAAAGGCACCCCACTGCACTTCATGGTGGATAGAGGTAGCTAGAAGAACCTCATCTCAGCAGAGTTCATCAAGCGGTTGGCCTTGTCGACAACACCGCACCCACAACCCTACACCGTTGGATGGCTCTACCAAGGAATCGATCTCCGCGTCAGCCAACAGTGTTGACTGTTGTACGACATCAAGCCCTTCAAATATGAGATATTGTGTGATGTTTCTCTTCTCGAATTTTGTGATGTTCTTTTCAGCCAACCTTATTTATGGAAACATCATGATGTATATGATTCTAGGCTTCGTAGTGTTATTATTACTTTGAACAGGAAATTGTACAGGATAATCAAGGCAGTATCACCTAATGCTATTTCCTTAATCTCTGCTAAGAAATGTAGGAAGGTCATCTCTCAAATGGGGAAGTTTTTCTTCTTCATCATTCGCTCTCAAAATAAGCGAAAGATCACAGCAACATCCAGGGTCTCTGCAGCTGACCTCTCCACATAGTAGAAGCAAGTAGATAAGGTCATGGAAGAATACTAAGATATCTTCTCCTCACCTTTCGGGGTACCTCTGCACTGCTAGGTCAATCACCCCATCGATCTGACCCCTGGCGCACCATTGCCCAATGGGACAGTCTATCATTTCTCTCTGTTAGAGAATGAGGAGATCAAGTGATAGATCCAAAGATTCTCCATAAGGGGCACATCCTTCCTAGCTCATCACCTTGAGGGATCCCAATCATGCAAGTACTGAAGAAGGATGGAACCTGGCGACTCTGCATTGATTACCGGGCTCTGAATAGAATAACAGTCAGAAACCAATACTCGATTCCTCGAATCGACAACCTCCTTAATCAACTCACGAGGGCCAAATACTTTAGTAACATTGATCTGAAGTCTGGCTACCACCAGGTCCCAATAGAACAGACAAATGTATGGAAAACCACCTTCAAGTAAAAGGAATGCATTTTTGAATGGTTGGTCATGCCCTTTGGTTTGACAAATGCTCCAACCACTTTCATGAGGATTATGGACGATATCCTGTGACCATTCTCCAATAATTTTGTAGTGGTGTATCTGGATGACATTCACATTTACAAAAAGACTTGGTCCGAACATTTGCAGCATATTCAGCAGGTTCTACACATCCTACAGTAGCATAAGTTATATACCAACTTGGAAAAATTCTCCTTCAGCATGGACAAGGTAAATTACCTGGGCTACATAATTGATCATCATGGTGTACATGTGGATCCATCCAAGATCCAAGTCATCCATGACTAGCCATCCCCAACCACACTCACAGAGCTTTGGAGCTTCTTGGGCCTTTCCAATTTATACCGCAGGTTCGTGTTGGGATTCTCCCATATTGCATGGGCCCTTACCCAAATAACCAGGGGTGGTGGTAAGGAGAAATTTGTGTGGGGTTGGTCCCAAAAACAAGTGTTCGATGATTTGAAGCAACGCTTGTGCTCAGCCCCAGTACTTTCACTATTGGGCCTGTAATAGCCCTTTGATATTGAGATAGATGCTTCAGACTATGCGGTGGGTGTCGTTCTCACTCAGCACAACCACCCCATGGCCTATCATAGTGAGACACTATCAGATGTTGTCCGTAAGTACCCTACTTACGACAAAGAAATGTACTCCATTGTGAAAGTCTGCTGCCAGTGGAGACATTAAATTCTTGGGAAGGAGACAATCATCCACATTGATCATAAGCCACTGTAGTTCATGCAGACACAAGGAAAATTGCATAATGATCGCCATAAAATGTGTTCCACATACGTGCAACAATTCCACCTCAACATCAAGTATAAAATAGGAAGCACCAATCGTGTCGATGATTGCCTCAACAGACCGCCAGTCATGACACTCACCACGGTGCTAGACTCTTGCGGCCATGAGACCTCTGGATGGCCCCAACTCTATGAGATAGACTTAGACTTCGCCACCACGTACCAAATGTTGGGTGCAAACGCAGTTGTTTATAATTTACATCTTCAGGATGGGTTATTGAATCGTCTGGGCCATATCTGTGTTCCATAAAGCGAACAAGCAAAGATGATCTGGGAAGCCCACTACAGTCAGGTGGCAGGACACTTCAGTGTCAAAAAGATAGTGGTGATGCTACAGAAACATTTCTACTGGCTGAAACTTTGACAGGAGGTCATCAAGTATATCAGGTCCTACACTGTCTATGCTATTTCCAAAATGACCACTAAGAAACAGGGCCTATACACTCATCTTCCTACTCCTTACAGGCCTTGGAAATCCATATAAATGGAATACATCTCTGGCCTCCCTTCCACCAAGTGGGGAAATGACTGTGTTTTTGTGGTTGTTGATCTCTTTTTTAAGATGGTGATTATGGTTTCTTGCAAGAAGAACATCACAGCAAAGGCCACTACCAAGATCTTCTTTGAACAAGTCTGGGTACATTTTGGAATCCCACAAACCATTGTCTCAGATCGGGACAGTTGATTTCTTATCACATTCTGGTCAAGCCTCTGGTCACTGTTGAACAACAAGCTCACCAAATCCATGGCCTTCCACCCCCAGACAGATGGAAAAACCAAGGTTGTCAATCGAATGATCATGCATAACCTTCTCATGTATAATTCAAAGCACCCTCACACATGGGATGAGAGCCTTTCCTATGTCCAACATAGCTACAACCGAGCCCCGCATGGCTCAACTAGCCACAACCCCTTTTAGGTGGGGTTGGGATTCCAGCCATTGGGTCCCATAGATGTTGCACTTCCCCTTGCGATCACCTCAATCGACTCATCTCCTTCTCCAACTGAAGCTAAAAAAGCTACCCGGTTCATTGAGCAGATCCATCACATCTACCAACAGGTTTAGGATATCCTATAGAAGTCCAATGACAAGTACAAATAGCGTCATGATCAACATCGGGTGCCACATAAGTTTCAAGTGGGGGACAAAGTTTGGTTGCACTTGAAAAAAGAATGCCTTACAAGACCCCATCGGAAGCTTCGCCTACTCTGTTATTGGTCGTACACCATAACCAAGGCCATGGGGGGTAATTATTTTGAGCTCAACATTCCTCCTTTCCTTGGCCTGCACCCACTGTTCAACGTGGATCTCCTTCGCACTTATTTCCCACCATTATTGGACACCTAAGACATAGCAGAGTAGATAACACCAACATAGCTCAACCATGACTGCATACAACATGCATCCAGTGATCTGATTGTGGACACACATATCAAGGGCACTCGACAACAAAGGATCCATCTTTATCGAGACGTCAAAGTAGGGCAGCTCCTGCACCAAGGCAAGTGGCTCACCCGGGGCCAAATTCAACAGAAATTTCCTCATTTGATGGGGGAACTCAACGCAATGGAGACCATTTCTTCCTAATGATGGAGGATTGATCCAGGTGGATATTGGAGGCCACCCACCTCTTCCAACTGGATCAAAACAATTTTTTGACAATTTACTATTTTTAGCAGTTTTAACTTCTGGGGCTATTTTGAGGGCCTAAATGAAGGTTTTTTGGGATAGAGCTTCTCAATGATAGTCAAAGGCATGATTGAGAAACCAAAATGAATCTCCTCTACGATACCTTTTGAACGGGCTATCATACGCCTAAAACAGAGATCATCTGCAAATGTTACGACCCTAGGAAGTTAATGTACTAACTTACCCAAATGGGGCCCACATGACTTTTGGCGCTTCATCTCCTAGTGTTAGGTTTTTGGATGTCTAGGGTTTTTGACATTCCTGTTTATTGTAAAATGGCCTTCAGAGCCTCATTTTAATCATTTTCTTGTGAATGAGTGTAGCCGTCACATCTCTTCTTGGAGATAAGCCTCCACCATTCCAGCAAACTTGTTTCCGCTACATTTTACAGTTTCAGCTTATTTCCTTATTGAAAAGAAAACCAGTTTTATTGTATGTCTGTTATTTTGTGTTAAGCACCTACTAATAATTTGTAGTCATTTTTTTCTACTCATAAAATATGGATCAGTGGTATTAGAGTGGTCTTCTCCTTTTCGTCTTAATGCATGTCCCCAACGAGGTCGGAGTACAAAGAGTTGGGTCTCGAGATTAGTTCTCTTGAGGACAAAATCTATCGCACACCCAAACGACCTCTCATGGAAGGAGAAAATAAAGATGATGGGACAGGAGATCCTTTCAAACTATTGATTGAGGAATCTCTCACACAACAAAGGAACGAGATCATGGATAGTTTCGTGCAAATCCTTCGATGGATACCAACAGGTGATGCATCCTCTTCGAGCGGAGGCACCACCCCCTTCAAGGTACAAATAAACTTTGATATTCCTATATTTGAAGGTCAGATACACATAGATGTTGTATACAAGTGTTTGAATCTACTAGAAGGGTATTTTTCTGTCCATAACTTTTCGAATAGAGAAAAGATTACTTTTTCTCTCCTCAAAGTCGTTCCCCACATCAAAGATTGGTTGGAAACTTTCTATGAGAAAAAGGAAATAGAGGAACCCTCACTATTTATAGTCACGGCCACCTGGGATTCTTTCGAGAATGATATTAAGGAACAATACTACCCTGTCGGAAGTTATGACGAATTGTATACCAAATGGACCAAACTACAGCAAGAAAGAGACCAAGTAGTGCCAGATTTCACGAATATCTTTCATACCTTGTGCACCAAGATGGATATCAAAGACTCAGAGGGAAATATGGTTCTCAAGTATCGTGTCGCTCTGCATATATACATCTATACCAAAATTTAATTCTTGGACATCTCATCCTTGGGCGCGACCTACCGATATGCCAACAAAATCGAGAAGAAGCTCAAACAAAAGACGCGGCAATTTGGGCCTGGGAAATCCTCACAACAAAAGCCAAGAAAGGGTAGCCCCAACCCATAGAACAAAAGACATAGCAAAGATGCATAGTATTAGGACAACCATTCTAAGCTGCAAGAAAAGAAGGACACCAGAAAGACAATGAAAGATATCGGGAAGTGGTGTGACTTCCATAAGAGCCCTTGGCATAACACTGTTGACTACTGCTCAAAGAATTTGTTGGTGGCCGAGGTGAAATCCTCTAAATAAGATGCAGGTTTGGACTCTAAGCTAGAAACAGAAAGGGGAATATAGATCATTGATGCAGAACCCAGTGCCACCGTTTCTACCACCAAGTTCTAGCCTGGTGAACCAGACGAACCAAAAGAAGGAGAATTCCTCTTCCATTCATAGATGTGGGTAAAAGGCACCCCGTTGCACTTCATCGTGGGTAGTGGTAGCTAGAAGAACCTCATCTTAGCAGAGGTCACCAAGCATCTATCCCTGCCAAAAACATCGCACCCACAACCCTACACCATTGGATGGCTCCGCCATGGAAGTGATCTCCGTATCAGCCAACACTGTCAACTGTCATATGGCATCAAGCCCTTCAAAGACGAGGTATTGTGTGATGTTTCTCCTCTCTAAGTTTGCGATGTTATTTTGGGCCAACCTTATTTATGGAAATTTCTTGTTGTATATGAGTCTAGGCCTTGTAGTGTTATTATTACTTTTAACAGGAAATTTTACAGGATACCCGAGGCAGTCCCACCTAGTGTTATATCCTTGATCTCTACTAATCAATGCAGGAACGTCATCTCTTAGATGGGGAAGTTTTTTTTCTTCATGATTCTCTCTCAGAATAAGTGAAATATCATAGCCACATCCAGGGTCTCTATGATCGACCTCTCCACACAATAGAAGTAGGTAGATAAGTTCATGGAAGAATACTCAAATATCTTCTCCTTACCTACCGGGGTACCTCTGTACTGCCAAGTCAAGCACCCCATCGATATGATCCCCGGTGCACCATTTCCCAATGGGCCAGTCTATCATCATTCTCTATTAGAAAATGAGGAGATCAAGGGACAGATCCAAGAACTGCACCACAAGGGGAACACTCGTCCCAGCTCATCACCTTGCGGGAGCCTAATCATGCGGGTACAGAAGAAGGATGGAACCTAGCGACTCTGCATTGATTACTAGGATCTGAATAAAATCATAGTCAGAAACCAGTACATGATTCCCCAAATCGGTGACCTCCTTGATCAACTCACAGGGGCCAAATACTTCAATAATATTGATCTGAAGACTGGCTACCACTAGGTCCTGATAGAACAGAAAAATGTATGGAAAACTGCCTTCAAGTCAAAGGAATGCCTTTTTGAATGGTTGGTCATGCCTTTTGGTTTGACAAATGCTCCAGCCACTTTCATGAGGATGATGGATGATATCATGTGACCATTCACCAATACGTTTGTAGTGGTGTATCTAGATGATATTCTCATTTACAACAAGACTTGGTCCGAACATTTGCAGCATATTCAACAGGTTTTGCACACCCTGCGACAGCACAAGTTATATGCCAACTTGGAAAAAATCTCCTTTGGCATGGACAGGGTCCATTACCTGGGATACATAATTGATTATCATGGCATACATGTGGATTCATCCAATATCCAAGTCATTTGTGACTGTCCAGTGCCAACCACACTCATTGAGCTTCGGAGCTTCTTGGGCCTTGCCAATTTCTACCACAGGTTCATGTTGGGATTCTCCCATATTGCATGGGCCCTTATCCAAATAACTAGGGGTGGTGGTAAGGAGAAATATGTGTGGGTCTAGTCCCAACAACAAGCATTCGATGATTTGAAGCAGCGCTTGTGCTCAGCCCCAGTACTTTCATTACCATACTTGCAGCAGCACTTTGAGATTGAGATAGATGCTTTAGACTATGCGGTGTGTGTCGTTCTCACTCTACACAGCCACCCTATGGCCTATAATAGTGAGAAACTATCATATGTTGTACGTAAGTACCCTACTTACAACAAAGAAATATACTCCATTATGAAAGTCTGCTGCCAGTGGAGACATTACATTCTCGTGAAGGAGACAATCATCCACACTGATCATAAGCCACTGCAGTTCATGCAAACACAAGGAAAATTGCAGAATGATCGCCATCAAAACTGGTCCACATACTTGCAGAAATTACACCTCAACATCAATTATAAAATAGAAAGCACCAATCATGTCGTTTGTTGCCTCAATAGATTTCCATTCGCAACACTCACCACGGTGCTAGACTCCTGCGGCCATGAGACCTCTAGATGGCCCCAACTCTATGAGACAGACCCAGACTTCTCCGTCGCCTCTCAAATGTTGGGTGAAAATGTAGTTGTCGATAATTTCCATCTTCAAGATGGGTTGTTTTGTCATTTGGGCCATATCTTTGTTCCATCAAGCGAATGAGCGAAGCTGATCTGGGAAACCCACTACAGTCGGGTGGCGGGACACTTTGGCATTGAAAAGACAATGGCGATGCTATAGAAACATTTCTAATGGTCGAAACTTCAACAGGAGGTCAACAAGTATATCAGGTCCTTCCTTGTCTATGTTATTGCCAAACCGACCACTAAGAAACAACGCCTATACACCCCTCTTCCTACTCCTGACAGGCCATGGGAATCCATCTCAATGGACTACATGTCAGGCCTTCCATCCACCAAGAGGGGAAATGACTGTATTTTTGTGGTTTTTGATCTATTTTCTAAGATGGTGATTTTGGTTGCCTAGAAGAAGAACATCACAGTAGATGCCACTTCCAAGCTCTTTTTTGAACGAGTCTGGGTACATTTTGGAATCCCACAAACCATTGTCTCAAATTGAGACAGTCAATTTCTCAGCACATTCTGTTCAAGCCTCTAGTCACTGTTGGACACCAATATCACCAAATCCATGGCCTTTCACCCCCAGAATGAATCTCCTTGACAATACCTTTCCAACGGGCTATCATACGCTTAAAACGGAGATCGTATGCAAAAGTTACGACCCCAGGAAGTTCATGTACTAACTTACCCAAACGGGGCCCACATGACGTTTGGCGCGTCATGTCCTAGGGTTAGGTTTTTGGATGTCTACGGTTTTTGGCATTCCTGTTTATTGTAAAAAGGCCTTCAGAGCCTAATTGTAATCATATTCTTGTGAATGAGTGCATCCGTCACATCTCTTCTTAGAGATAAGCCACCACCATTCCAACAAACTTGTTTCCGCTGCATTTTACAGTTTCAACTTATTTCCTTATTGAATATAAAATCAATTTTACTGTATCTTTATTATTTTGTGTTAAGCACCTATTAATAATTTGTAGTCATTTCATTCTTCTCATAAAATCCATATCAACACAGGATATATGGAGTGTATGAACTGAAGGGCGAAATGAATAATATTAAGCCTCCTACGTTTGATGGATAACATAAGGAGGAAGATGTTGAAACATGGTTGCTTGGCATGAGGAAATATTTCCAACTGCATAATTATTCCTCTCATGCAGAAGGAAGAATTGCAATGTATCAACTAAAGGGAAATAAATCCATGTGGTGGGATCAGCTTGTGCAGGTGCATCACATTAGAGAGAAATATATAACTTGGAAATAATTCAAGAGGTGTTTCGAGAAGAAATACTTGACTAAAAGGTATTATGATAGAAAGATGAAAGAGTTCTTTGAACTCAATCTGGGAAACATGACCATTGATGAATACAAACGAAGATTTTTAGAATTGTTGAAGTATGTTCTGTTCATCAAGGATGAGACTGTGAAGATTAAAAGATATCTAAGTGGATTGCCACCTTTTATTGGTGACAAGATTCAGTATGATGACCCAAAAACCATGGAAGAAACGATAAGGAGGGTGAAATGTTTATATGAACAACAAAAAGAAAATCCTAACTTCCAAAAGGCTTGGGAAGACAAGAATAAATTTAAGATGGATCAGAGGAAAAAGGGAGCTAAGAAATATAAAGGCAAACATGGTAAATTTGAAGTATTATGGATTGGTCCTTTCATGATTTCTGAAGTATTTTCAAATAGCACCTATGAGTTGCAGAGCTTGGAGGACTCTGAATTTTTTTGTGGCCTTGTCAATGGGCACTTTCTGAAGAAATATTTTGTTTAAGCCATGATTGGTTTTCCACCATTGTAATTACCACTTTCTTTTTATTTTTGGTATTGAATAGTGACTCCATAACCCAAAAGATAAGGCACTGGAACTACGCGTTCTTGGCAGCTCGGAGGGAGCATATCATCCCCTATGGAGACAAATGTTATCACACAAAATAGAATGAATGGAGGTGAGAAAGTGCAGTAAAAAATGGTCGAGATCCCCTGTGTAGGGTCGATATGGAGTTATCTCTAGGCACAGATGGAAGGACTCCAAGGTTGGTAGGAGGGTAAAAGTTTGGCGAGCACGCTAGAGTCGCTGGTGTGCCCAGATCTCAGCTCCTATCCATATCACTAGCCTCAAATCATTTCAGGGCCGCAACATGCTCAGGTGATAAAAATACTTGAGCGGGCCGAAATCCAAACCACTGTTTTGCAGGGTGGAAACGTGGCGGAAGAGGATGTGTTTCAGGCCCTAAAGCGGTGTGGGCCTAAGCCGTTTCCCGCGGCCCTAAAATCATGTGCATATTTAATATCGTATCCAGTAGAGACATGTGGCTACTCGATAGTCATCCCTCCACGCTCCAATCCCTAGGAGGGGTCAACCAATGAACGAGGATTGAATTTTTTGGCCACCTGCTTATTCAACGCCCAATCGAGTTGCGACAAGTGGTCTTCTACTAGTCGTCCAACCATGCTCTGATCCCGATGAAGATCCAGTTAGTGAAGCATGGACCAATAGTTGAAACCTTAGCTCAGTCCATAAATGGGAAGCATGGAAATTATGGCTGAGGAGACACAGTTGTCATCCCAAGGTACAACCATGGAAGGTTTTCCTACAGGCCCATATTGAACTAGGTTTGTGTCTGACAAAGAGGAAACATGCACACTCTAATAGAATTTTGTATAGTCACAAAGATTTGATTGAGATTGACAGATCACACTTCTGGTAGTTGTAGGATGACCTGAGTATAAATAGATTAGTTCAATATTTTGTTAAGGTGGTCGAATGGTTGAGTAGAGATCCCTACTATGTAATGTTTGATGCTAGAACTGTTCTATGGTTATGTATATGATTTGAGACTTTCGCATTAATAGAATTCAAATTCTTTAATATCTTTGTGTAAATTGTGTTGAAACACTCGCACATGGAGGATCAAGTTGAGGGTTGTAGATGTATTGTAATATAGGTTTGATTATAATGTTTTTGTGACCTGTTCTAATACTTTCACTTTGTTATCTTATTTCCCCTTATGCTGAAATGCTCGTGCATGGAAGATACAGATGAGTTGTTGTGACTTGAGGTTAGCTCACCCTATCACTTCCTTGCAAAGGAAGGAGAAGAAGCTTCAGTGGACAGAAGATTGTGAGAAAATCTTTCAGTGATTGAAGCAACTGTTAACAAGTGCTCCAATCCTGAGGATCGCAAATCCAAATCAATATTTCGCCATATTCACCGATGCATGAAAAGAAGGAATGGTAGGATTCCTCAGTCAGAATGGATTCTTAATTGGTTATGAATCCAGAAAGTTGAAAGAGCATGAAAGGAGCTACGCAACTCATGATCTGGAGTTAGCGGCCATCATTCACATTCTAAGGAAATGGAGACATTACCTCATGGGAAGGAGGTTTGAATTGAGAACAAACCATAATGGTCTCAAGTATTTGTTTGATCAACCAACCTTGAATGCTAGGCAGAGTAGGTGGTTAGCATTTCTCTGTGAGTACGATTTTGATATCAAGCATATAAAAGGGAAAGAAAATAAAGTGGTTGATGCACTTAGCAAGAGATTACACAAATTACATGCTACAACCATTAGCATGTATCAAACCGATATAAATAGCATAGTTTTGGAAGTTGCAAGCGCAGACTTGCAGTACAGGGAATTGGTAGCAAAGATATAGTAAGATAAGACACCACAAGGAGTGGAAGATTATAAGTTAGAGACTGATGGAATAATTTTGTAGAAGAACAGAGTTTATATACCCAATGTCCAGGATTTGAAACTTGTGATTCCGAGAGAAATGCATAACGTTCCTTATGCTGGGCACCCTGGATATCAGAAGATTCTGGCAGCAGTCAAGAGCCATTACTTTTGGCCAAGTATCAAGAAAGAGATTGCATAATACATTGTCAGATGTATGGAATGCCAAATGGTTAAATTTGAGCATAGCCACCCAGCTAGATTGTTGCAACCTTTACCCATTCCTGAGTGGAAGTGGGAAGTGGTGACAATAGATTTGATCACAAGATTTCCCAGAACATGCAAGCAACATGATTCAATTATGGTAGTGGTGGAAAATATTACGAAAGCTTCCCATTTCGTTCCATTAAAGGATAATCACAAGGCAACGGAGGTTGTTGATAGTTTTATGAAGGAAGTGGCACGATTGCACAGAATTCCAAAGACAATTATGTCTGACAGAGACCCGAAATTTGCCTCAAATTTCTGGAAAGGTTTATTCCAGGGATTCATAACGAACATGAATTTCAGTGAGCTTGTTGCCACTGATTATGTGTTGCTGAGCCTTATTGTTGTGTCCTCAGTATGCTGGAATTGGTCAAAAGAACAGGTTGACAAGCCTATGAGCGACTCTCTTCAGGTGAGAGAGTCTACAGAGGAAGTGAGAAATCCTTGAAGGGGTACTATAGCTGCCACACAGCTCAGAGACTTCCAATCTGGTCTATTGTTGAAGCCCAAGGCAAGAAAGGTTTAGTAGCCGCAGGACTGTGCGGGTGACAGTGAAGGTGTATAGTCTTGGGGTGGGACAGAAATGTGGGGAATGAGGGTATGTGAGTAGTGGGTGTAAGTGACTCCTAGGAGAGAATCCTTCCTTTATAACTGTGTATCTTTCATTGGCCTTTCCTAGCCTAGGATTCCCTGCCCAGTGGAGCTTAGTCCTAGCTTGGGGGTGACCTATTGTTGAGAGTGATGAGCAGTGTGGTATAAGGCTGGGAGGTTCATGGAAGGTCTGCACGAAGTTGGTTGAATTACTACAGTTTCAAAGATAAGTATCATTTTGTGCTTAATATTATGTTTTGCATTCTTGTGATGCTTATATGTTATCATGTATTCTGTTGTGCATATGAATTATTGTTAATTTCCTTGATGATGTATATTAGCAGTAATCTTGTTCTTACTCTGTATTGTTTATAACAATCTGTTAATTAGATTTAATATGCATGTTATATATATAAGTATGAGAATGTTCCACATAGTAGCATTGCCTGACAAGTGGGTTGATGGATGGGGATGTTATAGATAAAGAACATTGTCATCATTTGAGGAAGGTCTTCCTGAAGTGCAGAAGGTTTGGTCTCTCCCTATACCCTAAGAAATCTGTGTTTGCTATGAAAGAGGGAAAATTATTGGGCCATATTGTGACATTTGAGGGGGTAATAATTGATCCAAGTAGAGTAGGGATCATCCAGATCTTACCTTTTCCCATATCTAAGAAAGAGGTTAAGTCTTTCTTGGGTAAAATAAACTTTTTGAGAAGGTTCATTTCTAATTTTGTTGATATGGTTAAGCATATTACAACCATGATTAGAAAAGGAAGCGAGGTGAAATGGATTGTTGAGTCCAAAAATTCTTTTAACCAAATCAAAAGAGATTTGACTAAAGAACCTATGCTCATCAGCCCTAACTATTCTAAGGAACTTCTGGTATTTTATTTTGCCTCATCTGATACATTGGTTGTTTTTTTTCTACAGAGAAATACACAGGGGTTAGAGAAGCCTATTTCCTCTTTCAGTAGAGAATTGAGGGATGCAGAAATGAGATATGATATCATGGAGAAGTAGGAATATGCTTTGGTGAAAGCCCTCAAGGATTTTAGAGTCTATGTTTTCCATTCAAAGATTATTTCTTATGTCCCCTCAGCCTCAGTAAAAGAGATATTGATTCAGCCTGACATAGACGGGAAGAGAAGAAAATGGATTGCCAAAATTTTGGAATTTGACCTCAACCTAAATCCCACTAAGTTGGTGAAAGGCCAAGGTTTAGCCATGATACTAGCTGAATCAAATTGCAAGGATTTGGGGGTTAATTTCATGAACATATCTTCAGAAAATTAGCAAATTGAGATTGTTGATAAAGACTCTCATGTCAACCTGAACTTAGCAGAATGCATCTGGTATAAAGACATCATATATTTTATGCAAAAGTTGCGGCCTCCTAATGTCTTGGACAAGAAAAAGGTAAGAGATTTGAAACTCAAAGAAATCAAATATTGTCTCCTTGATCAGGTTTTGTACTAAAAGGATCCTCTGGGGGTTCTCTTAAGATGTCCAAACCCATGGGAAGCCCAAAATGATATGACTGATTTTCATGACAACTTATGTGGGGGACATCATTTTTGGAGGACCACAACTTATAAAATCCTCAGAGTTGGGTATTTCTGGCCCATCCTTTTTACTGATGTTTGCGGAAAGATTAGAGCTTGTGTCAAATGGAAAAAAAATTATGGAAAGAAGCAGCTCAAATATTTTCCTTTGAAACCTGTGGTAGTTTCTTGACCTTTTCAACAGTGGGGTCTTGACTTCATTCGGGAAATCCACCTATCATCAAGTGGTCAGCATAGGTGGATTTTGAATGCCACTGATTATTTAACCAAATGGATAGAAGCCATCCCTACAATGAGTGCCTCCCACAAAGTAATCATTAGCTTCCTTCAAGATATCCTTTCTAGATTTGGCTGTCCAAGCAGGATTTTTACTGACAATGTTGCCTCCATCAAAGTTGAAGCATTGATCAAGCTCTGTGAACTGTGTGGGATTAAATTAATCCATTCTACTCCCTACTACTACCCTCAGGTAAATGGTTTAGTAGAGTCCTCTAACAAGAGCCTCATAAATATCATCAAGAAGTTGTGAGAAGACAACAAGAAATCCTGGGACATGAAGCTGAAATTTGCATTATGGGATGACAGGCTCACAATGAAGAGGTCACTAGGTGTTTCCCTATTTTAGATTGTGTATGGGGTGGAAGCTATTTTTCCTACTCATCTTACCTTTCGTGTGGAAAAATTCCTCCAGGAATACCAAGGAGAGCTTGATGATATGGTCAGTAGGATACAACAGCTGGTAGAAGTACAACAGGCTAAAGAGAAGCTACTTGATAAAGATCAGGATCACCAACAGAGAATAAAATGATCCTTTGACAAGAGGGCAAGCAAGGAACAATTCTCGCTAGGAGATCTGGTGCTCAAGTGGGATGCCCCCAAGAAATACAAAGGCAAACATGGTAAATTAGAAGCCTTATGGATTGGTCCTTTCACTATTTTTGAAGTATTTTCAAATAGCACCTATGAGTTGCATATCTTGGAGGACTCTGAAGTTTTTTGGGGCCTTGTCAATGGGCACTTTCTGAAGAAATATTTTGTTTAATACATGATTGTATTTCCACCATTGTAATTACCACTTTCTTTTTATTTTCAGTATTGAATATTGACTCCATAACCCAAAAGATAAGGCATTGGAACTATGCGTTCTTGGCAGCTCAGAGGGAGTATGTCATCCTTTGTGGAGACAAATGTCATCACATAAAATAGCATGAAAGGAGGTGAGAAGGTGCATTCAACAACGATCGATATCCCCTGTGTAAGTTCGATGTGGCATTATCTCTAAGCACAGATGGAAGGACTCCAAGGTTGGTAGGCGGGTAAAATTTTGACGGGGGCGCTAGAGTAGCTGGCATGCCCAGATCTCAGCTCCTATCCATATCAATGGCCTCAAGTTGTTTCAGGGCCGCAACATGCTCGGGTGATAAAAATACTTGAGCGGGCCGAAATCCAAACCACTATTTTGTGGGGTGGAAATGTGGCGGAAGAGGATGCGTTTCAAGCCCGAAAGCAGTGTGGGCCTAAACCGTTTCCCACGGCCCTAAAATCATGTGTAGATTTAATATCGTATCCAATAGTGACATGTGGTTGTTCGATAGTCATCCCTCCACGCTCCAATCCTGAGGTGGGGTCAACCAATGAACGAGGATTGAATTTTCTGGCCACCTACTTATTCAACGCCCAATCACATTACGACAGGTGGTCTTCCGCTAGTCATCCAACCATGCTCTGATCCCAATGAAGATCCAATTAACGAAGCATGGACCAGTAGTTGAAACCTTAGCTCAGTCCATAAATGGGAAGTATGGAAATTATGGCTAAGGAGACAGAGTTGTCAGCCCAAGGTACAACCATGGAAGGTTTTCCTACAAGCCCATATTGAACCAGGTTTGCGTCTAACAAAGAGGAAACATGCACACTCTGACAGAAGTCTGCATAGTCACAAAGATTTGATTGAGATTGCCAGATCACACTTCTGGCAGTTGTAGGCTGATTTGAGTATAAATAGATTAGTTCAATATTTTGTTAAGGTGGTCGAATGGTTGAGTAGAGATCCCTACTGTGTAATGTTTGATGCTAGCGTTGTTCTCTAGTTATGTATATGATTTGATACTTTTGCATTAATAGAATTCAAATTATTTAATATCTTTGTGTAAATTGTGTTGAAACACTTGCGCATGGAGGATCAAGTCGAGGGTTATAGATGTATTGTAATATAGGTTTTATTATAATGTTGTTGTGACCTATTCCAGCACTTTCCCTTTGTTATCTTATTTCCCTTTATGCTGAAATGCTTGTGCATGGAAGATCCAGATGAGTTGTTGTGACTTGAGGTTAGCTCACCCTATCACTTCCTTACAAAGGAAGTAGAAGAAGTTTCATTGGACAGAATATTGTGAGAAAATCTTTCAACGATTGAACCAACTGTTAACCAGTGCTCCAATTCTAAGGATCACAAATCCAAATCAATATTTCGTCATATGCACCAATGCATGAAAAGAAGGAATGGGAGGATTCCTCAGTTAGAATGGATTCGTAATTTGTTATGAATCCAAAAAGTTGAAAGAGCATGAAAGGAACTACGCAACTCATGATTTGGAGTTAGCATCCATCATTCACGCTCTGAGGAAATGGAGACATTACCTCATGGGAAGGAGGTTTGAATTGAGTACAGAGCATAACGGTTTGAAGCATTTGTTTGATCAACCAACCTTGAATGCTAGGCAGAGTAGATGGTTAGAATTTCTCTGTGAGTATGATTTTGATATCAAGCATATAAAAGGGAAAGAGAATAAAGTGGTTGATGCACTTAGTAGGAGAGTACAGGAATTACATGCTACAACCATTAGCATGTATCAAACTGATATAAAGAGCATAGTTTTGGAAGTTGCAAGTGCAGACTTGTAGTACAAAGAATTGGTAGTGAAGCTACATCAATATAAGATGTCGCAAGGAGTGGAATATTATAAGTTAGAGACTGATGGAATACTTCTATAGAAGAATAGAGTTTATATACCCAATGTCCAGGATTTGAAACTTGTGATTCTGAGAGAAATGCATAATGTTCCTTATGTTGGGCACCCTGGATATCAGAAGACTGTGGCACCAGTCAAGAACCATTACTTTTGGCCAAGTATCAAGAAAGAGATTGCAGAATACATTGTCAGATGTATGGAATGCCAAATGGTTAAAGTTGAGTGTAGGAACCCAGCTAGATTGTTGCAACCTTTACCCATTCCTGAGTGGAAGTGGGAAGTGGTGACAATGGATTTGATCATAAGATTTCCCACAACATGCAAGCAACATGATTCAATTATGGTAGTGGTGGAAAATCTTACGAAAGCTTCCCATTTCATTCTGTTAAAGGCTACTCACAAGGTAACGGAGTTGCTGATAGTTTTATGAAGGAAGTGGCATGATTGCATGGAATTCCCAAGACAATTGTGTCTGACAAAGACCCAAAATTTACCTCAAATTTTTGGAAAGGTTTATTCAAGGGATTCATAACGAATATGAATTTCAATACAACCTATCATCCTGAGTCAGAAGGGTAGATGGAGTGGGTGAATCGAGTGATAGAAGACATAATGAGGATGTATGTGACGGACAAACCATCAAAATTGGAAAACTACCTACACTTGGTAGAATTCACCTACAACAATGGGTATCAAGAATCATTGAAGATGAGCCCATTTGAATCACTTTATGGAAGAAAGTGCAATACTCTAGTAAGCTGGGATAAACTAGTTGATATAGCGATAGTTGGGCCAGAGTTGCTCAAGGAAATGGAAGAGAAAATGTTGAAAATTAAGAAGAATTTAAAAGCTTCCCAAGACATGCAGAAATGTTATGTTCATAAAAACAGAAGCCACAGAGAGTTTAAAGTGGGAGATCATGTTTTTCTAAAAGTAAAAGCCAATAGAATTTCCCTGAGGCTGGGAAACTGTTCCAAGTTGGCAGCCAGATTTTGTGGGCCATTTGAAATCCTAGAAAGGATTGGGTCAGTTGCATATATGCTTACATTACCTGCATCCATGACTGTACATAATGTGTTTCATGTTTCGTTACTTAAGAAATATATACCTGATCCTAATCATGTGATTGACTGCAATGTGATCCAGGTGGAACAAGAAGGTGTCATGCAAGTGCATCATGTGTGCATATTGGAACAAAAAAGAAAACATCTCCGGAATCGAACCATAGGACTTGGAAAGGTCTAGTGGACCTGGTACGGTCCTGAGGACATGATACGGGACCATGAAGATGATGTGCAGGCATAATACCTGAATCATTTTTAATATTTTGGAAATCTTGCTGATGTTGTGTGAAATTTTCACTAAGGATAGTGCAAAAATAAGGGGAGGGGATTGTAATACCCCAAGGACATGCCCAATTGAATTATGAATTGTAATTGTGTTTTTTAGGATGGTGAGCCAAGTTTATATAAGCTTGTGGACTTATGTGTTTATTAGGCCAGAGAGACTACGTTTTGAAGGCCAAGAGCCTGGTTTTTGTACATGTAATGATGCACATTATTAATATAAAAACATATTTGTGTGTGGACCGACCATGATGAATGAGTGATGGGGGACTAAGCTTCCACAAAGTTTGGGTAAGGGGGAGGGGGATGAAAGGTTGGGAGAAGGGATAATATTAAGATCTTAAGACCTTGGGGATAATAATTAAATATTATTTCAAAGCTGTGTAAATGTTATGTTTTATCCTAAGTTCCTAGTTGGGGGAATGTGTGCAAAATGGGGAGCATGCAGCCCCAAGGAGATAGTTTTTAACCTGAGCGCATGAAGTTAAAATTAGAGAAGGGAGCCATGTTGGGCGTTCGACCTCCCATTTTCCATCCTCTGTCTGAACTCGCAGGTGTCCATGATCGACCTCTGTTTCGGTGTTTGTTCTAGAGAATTCTTACCTGAACCATCAAGTTTCTACGTGGGATCTCTGTACACCCTCGTGCATCTCTGAAACCAGAACAATGAACCCATCCTATGTTGCATGGTTGAGAAACCCGAAATTTCCTGAGTCGTTTTGTGCTATCCCAGTGGGTTGTTGTGGCCATGCAGTTCCTGACCGTGTGAGGTTGTTGCCACTGATTGCGCGTTGTTGAGCCGTATTGTTGTGTCCTCACTGTGATCGAATTGGTCAGAAGAATAGGTTGACAAGCCTATGAGTGACTCTCTCCAGGTGAGAGAGTGCACAGAGGAAATGAGAAATCCTGGAAGGGGTCCTGTAGCTTCCACAGAGCTCGGAGACTTCCGTTCCAGTCTATTACTGAAGCCCAAGGCAAGAAAGGTTTAGCAGCCGAAGGACTGTCCAGGTGACAGTGAAGGTGTATAGTCCCGGGGTGGGACAGAAATGTGGGGAATGAGGGTATGTGATTAGTGGGAATAAGTGACTCCTGGGAGAGAATCCTTCCTCTGTAACTGTGTATCTTTCGTTGACCTTACCTAGCCTAGGATTCCCTGCTCGGTGGAGCTTAGTCCCATCTTGGGGATGACCTATTGTTGAGATTGATGAGCAGTGCGGTCTAAGGCTGGGAGGTTCATGGAAGGTCTGCACGAAGTTGGTGGAATTACTACAGTTTCAAGGATAAGTCTCATTTTGTGCTTAATATTATGTTTTGCATGCATGTGATGCTTATATTTTATCATGTATTATGTTGCGCATATGAATTATTGTTAATTTCCTTGATGATGTATATTAGCAGTAATCTTGTGCTTACTCTGTATTATTTATAACAATCTGTTAATTAGATTTAATATGCATGTTATATATATAAGTATGAGAATGTTCTGCATAGTAGCGTTGCCCGACAAGTGGGTTGATGGACGGGGATGTTACAGATAAAGAGCATTGTCATCATTTGAGGAAGGTCTTCCTGAAGTGCAGAAGGTTTGGTCTCTCTCTAAACCCTAAGAAATATGTCTTTGCTATGAAAGAGGGAAAATTATTGGGGCATATTGTGACAGTTGAGGGGGTAAGAATTGATCCAAGCAAGGTAGGGATCATTCAGATCTTACCTTTTCCCATATCTAAAAAAGAGGTTCAGTCTTTCTTGGGTAAAATAAACTTTCTGAGAAGGTTCATTTCTAATTTTGTTGATATGGTTAAGCACATTATAACCATGATTAGAAAAGAAAGCGAGGTGAAATGGACTGTTGAGTCCACAAATTCTTTTAACCAAATCAAAAGAGATTTGACTGAAGCAATTGTGCTCATCAGCCCTGACTATTCTAAGGAATTTTTGATATTTTATTTTGCCTCATCTGATACATTGGTTGTTGTTTTTCTACAGAGAAATACATAGGGGTTAGAGAAGCCTATTTCCTTTTTCAGTAAAGCATTGAGGGATGCAGAAATGAGATATGATATCATGGAGAAGTAGGAATATGCTTTGGTGAAAACCCTCAAGGCTTTCAGAGTATATATTTTGCATTCAAAGATTATTTATTATGTCCCCTCAACCTCAGTAAAATAGATATTGATCCAGCCTAACATAGTCAGGAAGAGAAGCAAATGGATTGCCAAAATTTTGGAATTTGACCTCGAACTAAATTCCACTAAGTTGGTGAAAGGATAAGGTTTAGCCATGATACTGGTTGAATCAAATTGCAAGGATTTGGGGGTTAATTTCATGAACATATCTTCAGAAAATCAGCAAACTGAGATTGTTGATAAAGACTCTCATGTCAGCCTGAACTTAGCAGAATGCATCTGGTATAAGGACATCATATATTTTATGAAAAAGTTGCGGCCTCCTGATGGCTTGGACAAGAAAAAGGTAAGAGATTTGAAACTCAAAGAAATCATATATTGTCTCATTGATCATGTTTTGTACTAGAAGGATCCTCTGGGGGTTCTCTTAAGATGTCCAGACCCATGGGAAGCCCAAAACAATATGACTGATTTTCATGACAATTTATGTGGGGGGCATCATTTTTCGAGGACCACATCTTATAAAATGCTCAGAGTTGGGTATTTCTGGCCCAACCTTTTTACTAATGTTTGTGGAAAGATTACAGCTTGTGTCAAATGGAAAAAAAATTCTGCAAAGAAGTGGCTCAAATATTTTCCTTTGAAACTTGTGGTAGTTTCTGGACCTTTTCAACAGTGGGGTCTTAACTTCATTGGGGAAATCCACCCATACTCAAGTGGTCAGCACAGGTGGATTTTGACTGCCACTGATTATTTCACCAAATGGATAGAATCCATCCCTACAATGAGTGCCTCCCACAAAGTAATCATTAGCTTCCTTGAAGATATCATGTCCAGATTTGGCTGTCCAAGCAGGATTTTTACTAACAATGTTACCTCCATCAAAGCTAAACCATTGATCAAGCTATGTGAACTGTGTGGGATTACATTAATCCATTCTACTGCCTACTACCCTCAAGGAAATGGTTTAGCAAAGTCCTCTAACAAGAGCCTCATAAATATCATCAAGAAGTTGTGAGAAGACAACAAGAAAGCCTGGGACCTGAAGCTGAAATTTGCATTATGGGCTGACAGGCTCACAACGAAGAGGTCACTGAGTGTTTCCCTATTTTAGATTGTGTATGGGGTGGAGGCTATTTTTCCTAATCAACTTACCTTTCCTGTGGAAAAATTCATCCGGGACTACCAAGGAGAGCTTGATGATATGGTCAGGAGGATACAACAACTAGTAAAAGTACAATAGGATAAAGAGAAGCTACTTGATAAAGATCAGGATCACCAGCAGAGAATTAAACGATCCTTTGAAAAGAGGGAAAGAAGGGAACAATTCTAGCAGGGAGATATGGTGCTCAAGTGGGATGCCCCCAAGAAATACAAAGGCAAACATGGTAAATTTGAAGCCTTATGGATTGGTCCTTTCAATATTTATGAAGTATTTTGAAATAGCATCTATGAGTTGCAGAGCTTCCAGGACTCTAAAGTTTTTTGGGGCCTTATCAATGGGCACTTTCTGAAGAAATATTTTGTTTAAGCCATGATTGGCTTTCCACCATTGTAATTACCACTTTATTTTTATTTTTGATATTGAATAGTGACTCCATAACCCAGAAGATAAGGCACTAGAACTGCCCGTTCTTGGCAGCTCGGAGGGAGCATGTCACCCCCTGTGGAGACAAATGTTATCACACAAAACAACATGAACAGAGGTGAGCAGGTGCAATCAACAATGATCGAGATCCCCTATGCAGGTTTGATGTGGTGTTATCTCTAAGCACTGATGGAAGGACTCCAAGCTTGGTAGGCGAATAAAAGTTTGGTGGGGGCGCTAGAGTATCTGGTGTGCCCAGATCTCATATCATATCCATATCAATGGCCTCAAATCATTTTAGGGCCGAAATCCAAACCACTGTTTTACGGGGTCGAAACGTGGTGAAAGAGGATGCATTTCAATCCCGAAAGTTGTGTGGGCCCAAACCGTTTCCCGCAGCCCTAAAACCATGTGCACATTTAATATTGTATCCAGTAGCGACATGTGGTTGCTTGATAGTCATCCCTCCACACTCCAATCCTGAGGAGGGGTCAATCAATGAACGAGGATTGAATTTTGTGGCCACCTGCTTATTCAATGCCCAATCGAGTTGTGACAGGTGGTCTTCCGCTTGTCGTCCAACCATGCTCTGATCCCGATGAAGATCCAGTTAATGAAGCACAGACCAGTAGTTGAAACCTTAGCTCGGTCCATAAATGGGAAGCATGGAAATTATGGCTAAGGAGACAGAGTTGTCATTCCAAGGTACAACCATGGAAGGTTTTCCTATAGACCCATATTGAACCAGGTTTGCGTCTGACAAAGAGAAAACACGCACACTCTAACTGATCCAGATGGATATCGATGGCCACCCACCTTTTCCAACTGGCTCAAAACAGTTTTCTGACATTTTGGCAATTTACTATTTTTAGCAGTTTTTCGGGTCCTGAACTTCTGGAGCTGTTTTGAGGCCCTAAACGACGTTTTTTGGGGTATGTTGCGGTTGCAAAATTCCATCATGGAATTTTGTCAAAAATGTTGTAGTTCTCGGATATATCTTTCCAACGAGCTATCATACGCCTAAAACGGAGATCGTATGCAAAAG